>CM054157.1:52751817-52844317 GCA_028751875.1 Rapana venosa
TTTAAAACGGCACAGTGTGTTGGGGGGGAAGCGACGGGGGTTTGTACCCAGTTTTTCCCAAGGGGTAGGATGCACCTACTTGCACTAAAAAGCTCAGGGATTTTTAAAAGAGGGGAAATTTTTGGGGTGTTTTGGTTTTTTGTTTGCTTTTTTTTTTTTTGGGGGGTTGAGGGCATCCCGCTAGAGCCAAAGGGTTCACCAAACGATAATTTTATGAAAGCGATTTTTTTTGCCCACCAGAAGGTAGCCCATTCTGACTTAGGGGATAAATCGGGTTTATGATACCACTATAAACTTTAAAATGTGGAGAAAGTCAAACCTTCCTTTCTCAGCTTAAAAAAAAAATTTTTCTGATCCCCCAGTGGGACTTACAACCCACACCTTTAAAAAAAACCCCAAAAAAAAAAACCCCATTTTCCTCAGGCTATTTCCCGCATATATAAAGCTTATACAGCACAAAAAAAACCCTTTTAATGAAAATTTTTTTCGCAAAGCTTGCAATATGCAAGTAAGAAGACGGGAAATTTGCTTTTTTTTTTTTTGGATGCCGGCTTTTATAATCTTTTTTTTCACACAAAATGGGGTCAGTTTTTTTTAAATTCTTGACAACCCATCAATCCTTTTCCTCCCTTTTGGCCTTATATTTTTCATTTTGCACACAAGATACACACTTTTTTTGCTCTTTTTTACCTGCTATCATTTTTCTTGGAAACTGCATTTTCCCTTTTTTTGTTCCTCTTTTTAGCCTGGGGTTCATCATTGGTGAGGTTTTCAACGAGACTGCCCATATTAAGATAGCTCTTTTCGACTTTGGGTATAACATGACACCACTGTTTTTACATTTTTCCAAACATTTAAACCACTGCAAAGCCTGCTCTTCTGATAAAGTGAATGGGGTTTTGTATGCGTGCAATATGTTCTGCGCACTTTCACACCTCAGTTCATAGTCTAATCTTACCGACTTTCAGGAGAGTAGAGTCAGTACTGACGTTAACTGGAAGAAAAAAAATCCCCTTGGTGGTGGCTCAAATACGAACCGTCAGATCAAGAGCACAAGAATCTAACCACTAGACTATCCCATGCCGTTTTGGTTCTGGTTTATGCTGTGCGTTTTGTCTATACATACATACACATGTGTCAATGTGTTTTAGTGGTGGTGTATTTTTTATACAATTTAATCTTGTCCACCAAAGCAAACGCAAATAAGTCACACACACGAATACACCAACACATATATATTCACATGCAGACAGACACTTGCACCAACACAGAAGTCACAAAGTACTATGTATTTGTGATGCTTTTGCTTAGTTTGTCAAGTAATCTTCCAACGTGCAATGACACTTTGAAAATTAAATTTTAATCAAAATGTGTGTGTGTGTAGTTCCTTGAGTTTTCCCTTGGCCATTCCCTGGCAATTTAATTGAAGTCCACTCAATTCAGAAGTCTACACAATTCTGTGATGCAGGTAAACCACTGCGTCCTTTTCACTGCAGTATGTTTTCATTAAGTTTGCCATCAAGCTGTTGTTAGGGACCTCTTTTTTCATTTTTGTTTTATAACCAGCTCAATCTGTATTTGTTAAGCGTGCAAGATGAAACAATGTTGCACCTCAATTCCTTGTAGGCCTATTTCTCTGTAGATCTACAGAGTCTATACCTAACATACTATAGAATAGATTATTTAGTATATATAGCAGAGAAGTGATTCTATTATTTGATTTTGGGGGGGGGGGGGATGAACACTCCACCCACTCTACAATTTTGTATGCATCATCATTTTGCTTCTCTTATCGAATTTTGTTATTGTGGCATGTTCCCTAGCATATTGCTATGGAGGTCATCGACAATATGCATCCTGACCCCCTGTCATACATATAAACCTCATCTGGTGCGTACTTCCAATCTCACAGTGATTCCCAGGTGGGGTGATTAAGTCACACTGCTTGATCTAGGCGACGGTGGGGTATGCACAAAAATAACACTGACCCACCTGGGAATCACTCTGTGAGTTTGAAAGTACACACTGGATGGGAAGCCTGCATGTGACTTTTCATGTAGCCTACTTTGCCACACCAGCAGCAACACTCCCAACTTCGATCTGTATCCTTTCACAGTTGATTATGGGCCAAAGATATGTTCTGTTGCTGTATTTTCCTTCCTAGCCCTTTTTCAGTTGACGAAAGACATCAAAACGACACGCCATACCAGAAATGAACACAAGGCAGCATGCACTTGAATACAACTTTATTGATGAATGTAGTAAAGTATGTTTTTATGGGTAAACAAGACATACAGTTCCTAGATGGAAGTTTAGCCCACGGCAGGGACTACTACTGTGATGACCAGTACACTGACATTGTGATCACAACACAAAGACACTAACACTGCAGCAAGTTGCAGAATCAATCCACGGCAACGAAAATCGGACGCCACAGAGAACACGGGTACGCTACACGGAGAGAAAGAGAAGACAGAGAAGATGGTAGGCATTAAGTACTCAGAGAAAGAGAATAAAGACAGAGACAGAGAGAAAGACTTCATGGTGATGATGGACACATCAAACTAATCCGTCAGAACAAACCAAATCTTGGGGATTCAAACTGGTTAATTCTACAGATCAAAGGACTCAGAAACACAAGTCATAATCATTCTTTTATTATTAAAAATTAACTAGATAAGTTTTTAGCCACAATAACAATTTTTTAAAAACTGAGCAAAAAATAAAAAGCCAAATCAACCAAAAAGATGTTTGTTGTTTTTTTCCACTGAAAGAAGGCAACAGAAGTATTCCAAGACAGCGGAATGAAAAATCAGAATGAGAAAGGTAGAACAAGAGGACAAGAGAAGCCAACCAACGCAAAAACACCATATGACATTGTTAACAGTTTGTTATCAACCACACATACCTTTAATTAAAAAAATAAACAAACGCTAGTACACTCTATGCTATCTAGGTGAAAACAAATACGCATACATAAATGAAATCAAGGCAACCAAAGACAAAAGACTACAAAAGAAGCAGTCATAAACATCAACAACCTAAGTCGTTCATGTTTCCGTTATTGCAGAACACAAAAAACAAAACAAACAAAAAGAAAAAGGAAAAAAAGGAAAAACAAATCCCTCAGAAACTCTAGCAGAAGAACAGAGCATCCACAGAAACTGCACAGAGAGTGACACAGCTTAGAGAGGGCGCATGTTCTGTTGGCTTCAAACCAGTTTCTGTCATAACCACCACTGTTGGCGCTGTCCTCACTACTTCTCTTTCTCTCCTCTATCGCCAGGCGACAGAGCTGTTAAACCCGTCTCTCTTCTCATCAAATTATGGCTGGTTGGCAGTGCCATTACACCCGTTACCTCTAAAAATCATGGCCAGCGTGCCATCAAACGGATCTTGCAAAACTTCTATCAACAGAATGTTTCTTGCGCTCAGATTTCTACTCTGAAGGTCATTCTGTCATTTAAACGCCTCATGGCTCACAAACCTGCCGGATGGACAGTTTCTCTTTTTGTTTCTGAGTTTCTCCTGTCACTTCTAATATTGATTTACTTTTGCTTCATGTCTGATGTTTGTATGGGCCCTTTCATGCCGTTATCTGCCAACATAGGAACATGTCTCCTCTCTTGTGCTCTAAGCCCTGCTGTGAGATTTATTCGCAGGGTAACACCACAGATTGTACAGCTCTACTACTCCTGTATGTTGCCCACCATATGCAAGTCTACGATTCCTCACAGCAAAATACATGTCAACAGAAAAAATTGTGCACAGGTACACACGACACACATCCCCAAGCAGACTGCAGCCACACACCATTTTCCCTGAAACCCTCAGAGCATCGCGAGATGCGTCCTCTGGCTTCCAATGACCTTCAGATCATCTCTGTCTTTACAACCAAAGCCCTGGTGTTTGGCACTGACGACGACAACAGCAGCTATCTGACAGACCCTCCGTCCACTTCAAAAACATCTCTGTGACTCCTTATGGTGGTGATGACTTGGCCACAGAAATGAAGGCTCTTGCTGGACAAACGACCAACGACTGGAACGGATGAATGCATACTTTTCCCTCTTCCTGCTCAAAAGCCTGGGTGTGTGTAGAACAGCCATCAGCTGTACCATGGCCCAAGTCCTCAATGGAATGTGCACACTCAGCTAAAAGCTTCTTACTACAAATTGTACTGTACTCAGGACCTCCTGACAACTACGATAAGTGTTTTTCATATCTTTGTGCTGGCACCAAACATTAAAAAAAAAAAAAAAAAAAATCATACATACAAGAGACAGAGGAGCAACCTTCTTCGTTGTCACTAAACCCAGATAATCCTCACGACCTTCTAAGGTCCACATTACTGCTGCTGATGATGATGTGTGGTGGTGCCCCGATGGGTTGGTTGGACAACCATGGCGGGCGGGCATAGGTGGTAAAGCCCTGCGCCATCCTTCCACACACCTCACCTCGTTCCTCCACAGACAACAGACCTGTCCAATGACCTGTCACCTTTCATTGTCCCCCCGCTGACAGAGATGATCCACAAACAGACAAACCCACTCAGATCAGATTCATGTCTCAACAAAGAGCAGCTTGGTTTAAAAAAAAAAAAAAAAATCCGAAAAAGAAAAAAAAACTTGTTGAAATGGAGAGTATTAAGCGCTGATGCTATTTTTAGGATCTGTCGTCTTCTATGTCCTGCACTTGTTGAGTGGCCTGCTCCTCTCCACCTGCAACACACACACACACACACACCCAAACAGTCAGCACCATCATATTCGCACTTTCTGCATGGGATACGTCCAGAAAAATGTCTAAACAAAACCAAAATACCACAAATATCCTGCTGGAGGGGAGGCAGGGGCAGAGAGACAGAATAGCTCTGTAGTAATGAGAATTGGACTCATAACCTTATAGCAGTCTGAGGCCCACATTTCGAATTCAGCCACTCAGCTGTCTATTGAAACAATTTTTATTCTTTCCTTGGAGTTTTCACCCTGGTTCCCACTCTGCTCACAGGGCGACCATGAGCCACTGTAAACTGTGAAAATACGAACACATCATCCTATGCACCCGTCTATCTGGCATGGGTGAAACGAACGTACCCAGCATGCAATCTGTGATTTGTAGGATGGACTCTTTGTCAGATATGACTTGCCTGACTCGCTGTTTGAAAAAATTCCCGATGACTCCTCCAGGCCTGCCTACCCCAGTCAACGTGTAATAGTACTTGGACAAGCCGAGAATTGTATTTTGATAGCAAAGACATTCATACTCTTTCTTGCCCTAAATTAATGTGTTCTTCATCCCTTATTTATCATTTTGGTAGTTGCGATTATGGTTTTGATACCTTGGCTGCACAATGCTTTCGTGAAGGAGTGTTTTTTCAGAAAACATGGCATCTTTAATTTGTGTTTGTGAGAGAGAGAGAGAGAGAGAGAGAGAGAGAGAGAGAGAGAGAGAGAGAGAGAGAGAAGAGAGAGAGAGGAGGGAGGGGGGGGTGCTGAGTGTGCATGCGAGTGTGTCTTAATCCTCTCATGAAGGGCAACTACAGAGTGTAACACTGACAGTCCCAAAACAAGGTCATCACTATAGACTAGGTCACACATTACTAAGCTTTTGGTCAATATTCCTTAGAACATTCCAATGCAATTTCAAACCCAATTTACACACACAACATGCCCACAGATCCACATTGTGTGTGTGTGTGCGAGTGAAAGAAAAGGGATGCCAGGTGTGTCAGGATGCAGACTAAAAGAAACTAAAATGAGAAAAGGAAAAAAGATTAATCCTGTGGCATGAACTATCCCACCCCAATGCTATAGTCAAGATTAAAGCAGACCTACATACTCAAGTCGTTAACAAGCCTAGTGTTATTGGCACCATGATTTTCTGTTCTTAGAAAGTACAGTGTTTGCTTGTCACTCTCCAATCACTAAAAATCTCGCTGGTTTTTGTGCTGAAGTTGAGTATCACTCTGCTAAATATTGTCACATGTTTTGTTCAAATTTATTGTCAATACTCTGGTGTCAGAGTTTCACTTTCCACTTATCTTGTGAAGACTTGTTATGGAACACACAGAAGGGAAGTAACTGGCATGGGAGAGTTACATCCCTTACACAGTTTGGAATGCATCAACCCTGACAATGTATAACAATGTCTAATTTGTTTTTATTATTACTGTCCTTTGTTTATTTGTGTTTGCTCTTCCTCTTGACACCTGTCATTCATTAACCGATATGTATGTTTTTTGTTTCTCTGTAGCTCAAAAGAGTTAATGGGAATAAACTCTTGTGAATAACTTTTCCCCTGTGGTTGTCAAATCTTTATTTTTTCCCCCAGCATTTGAGGTTAATATTTTGTAAAAATCATGAAAAAAACAAAAATCATGCAGGTACACAGGACATTTGGGGAAGGAGATGCGTCACCCTACCTACCAAGCAGCACATCTACACTACAATGTTGTGTTGACAATAAGCTATAACAAAACACTACAAAAAACATGCTTTCCTTCCTGAGCATGGACAAAGACAACAATACTTCAGTCCCTTCTCAGTCCACAAAGTGCATGTCTATAATGACAAAAAAAGTTATATCACCCCCCCCCCTCCCCCAAGCTAAATTTAGAAAGCATATAAAAAATACCCTTCCCCCCATTTGATCAAGCCTGTTATGTAAATCACCATCTATTCCGATTCATGTTGTTTAAAACCTCAACCCCCCCCCCCCCCCCCTCCAAAAAAAAGCCCACCAACATAAACTTTAACAATATCCCCATCCCCTATCACTCAGACCCCCCCCCCCCCACAAACAAGAAAATCTGTTGTAGAACAAATTTCCAAAGCTTCAGAGAGCAGGCTTACCTTCTTGTTGCATGTCAGAGGTCCACAGAGTCAGGTTGTCCCTCAACAACTGCATAATCAAGGTGGAATCTTTGTAGCTCTCCTCGCTCAACGTGTCCAGCTCAGCGATGGCGTCGTCGAAGGCTGCCTTGGCCAAACGGCAGGCCCGGTCGGGAGAATTCAAGATTTCATAGTAGAAAACAGAAAAGTTCAGAGCCAGGCCTAGACGGATGGGATGTGTGGGGGGCAGTTCCGTCATGGCGATGTCGCTGGCGGCTTTGTAGGCCACCAGACTGTTCTCAGCAGCTTCTTTGCGGTCATTGCCCGTGGCGAATTCAGCCAGGTATCGGTGGTAGTCCCCTTTCCTGCAACACATGGCATGGTCTTTGTTCAGCACAGGCCCGGGCATTGTTACCCAGATTATAAGCATCTGCAGCTGAGTCACTGCTAAACCAGGCCCCCTTACCATCTGGGAATGCTACGTGCTCTTTTCACTGTAAACAGCGCTTCAATCAGGAAACCTGTGGACTTGTTAGGCGTACATCATAGAAAGAATCGTTAAGTCCTGTCAACTGTCAGTGCATTGCAGGAGCTTTTTTCTTACTACTGTTGAAATGCAAGGAAGTGTGCTCCTGGCTCATTATTTTTCTTTGGTGTGAAAACCCGACGCTGGATAACCTGTCATTATTTTCTAAGGCTCTATTTTCTGGCATAACAGCCACTATGTGCTGTATGTTATTCCAATCAATGTCACTTTCGTTCAGGAGCGCTTTCATCCTGAAAGAATCTAGATACGAAAATGCACTGTATGACTGATTGCATCTGTCACATGTTGGGTCAGTTTTCAACCACTGTTTCTCAATGTAGACCTTCCCCTGCTAAAAAGGCTTCTGGTTTGTGAAAAAACATAGGCTTCACAAAATATCCGTGTTGTGGTTTTTTTTCTTTCGCATTACCAAACAACAGAATAGAGGACAGCATGTGACAATGTTTTGACAAGTGTAACAAGGTAAGAAAAACGATTACTTTAAAAGGGTGGGAAAATTGCTTGCTTGCCACAATCTCTACCAAACCAATTGCAGTGATTATGACCATGGATGTGCAGACAATTTTTAATCACATTTATTTTTTTAAAATTTTTATATTTCATTCATGAATCCAAACTGAAGTTTGTTCATGCCGTAAGACAATTTAACACTAATCAGAAATATGTAATATAAATGTCAAATGAACAACACTTACATTTTGTAATAAAAGACTTTGGATTCTCCTGCAGCAGCACTGGCAATCAGGTGCTTGTCCAAGATGTCCAGAATATCATGGCAAATATCCCTGAGCTCTCCTTCAATCTGCAACACACGTCACGCCATGCCTGACCACTAAGTGTCAAATGACGCACATGTACAAAACATTATTTTTTTTAAAACAAAGTTTTCAGGAAACAGCTGCATAAACAAGAAAACTCGAAGTCTCTATGCCTATACCAGAACAGACTGTTTCTGCTGCACATTCTTAACGTGACTTGTGGAAAAACTGGTTCGTCGGTGAGTTCCAGCTGAAAGCTTTTTGGTTCACATCTCAATTCCTGGCAGAGCTTTTGTTTACCATAACAGGCTTCTACTCAGCACGATCATTTTTTTTTTAAATATCAAAAACCAAAGTTGCAAAAGACACAATTTAGTTCCCCATCATATTTGGCTAAATGAATGGCCAAATCTGGCTGTTCACGCATCCACACTCCTGTATTGCAAAAGCTGGTTGTTTACCAAACTTTTCTTCTTCTGACTCAGATCAGTTTTCTTTGGGTTTTTTCCTTCTACAAAATTCTGAAATTTCAGTCACTTTGTTGTTTATAAAACCAAAGAAGTCAAATGACGACACCTATGCAACATGCATAGGAGCAAAGAGCGAGCATTTATGTTAAAGCCTCTGAATAATAGTTAATACCAGGCATTTTATTGTTCTTATTTCTTGATGGGAAAAAAAACCCATCCTGAATACATACAATATGAAATTTCCACACAAGCAAATATATGTTTGAAAATACCATATCTTCTGGTCTGCAGAATGTTCAGAAAAAATTGTGTAGACTGCATATCATCTTTTAAGGGCGGAAGTTGCTCAACATTTTGTAAAGAGCAAAACTTTTAACCCCCCCCCCCCCCCCAATACACTATCCTGCCAAATGATGTAATACTTCAATAACTACTTAACTGCTAAGAAAAAAAAAAATTTAATCTCCTTATTGGTTTTTGCAAGAGTGCACAGTTGCTCATAATCCAGGAGAAAAAAATAAATAAATAAAATCCCTCCCTACCAACCCCCATCAGTTTTTTTAAAAGTCAAATGATGACAAGCAGCAACATTTGAGTTCAAAATCAGGAGAGAAAAAAACAAGTAAACCCAACCCAACCAACCAAACCCTTATTACACCCCACAAAAACATCCCCCCTCCCTTTTTTTTAAAATATCAAAAGAGTTTCCCACCCCTATCTAAACAGACAACAACAACAAAACACAAGGAAAAGGACAGCCCCTCCTGTTGGCTGGATTACATCCACCAGACCCACCTTTTTCTTATAATTTTTGTTTATACTGTCTTTGTCATCCTCTTTGTCCTCCTTCTGCTCCACACTAGATATAATTCGCCACGACGCTCTCCGTGCACCAATGACATTTTTGTACGCCACGGACAACAGGTTGCGTTCCTCCACGGTCAAGTCGACGTCCATGGCCGCAACCTTCTTCATGGAATCCACCATCTCTGCAACAGGAAACCCCCAAACTTTAAAGTCCATGATACCACTTTAACTCTGGATCAAAGGCAGTCATTCATATTCCAACAGGTAAGACAGCATGCTGCTGAATGCCATCCACAGAAAAAAACAACAACACATGAACAAGTAACTAGCCAATGACTGATAGACACAAGACAATCACCGACTGTAAATTCAGCTTGGAGAATGGCAAATCAAAACCCATGAATCCCTGGAGTCGGAATGTGGATACCTTTATGGTGAACAAAAATAATTGCATGTATACATGCATGTACACAAAATCTCACCATTGGTGAACCTCAGAGCTCTAGCCAAGGAACAAAACCCCCAAAAAAAGAACAGAGGCTGTAGTGATCCCATTTTTATTTCCATTATAATCTAGTGAGCTTGATATTGACAGACATGCCCTCTGGCAGCTTTGTGGGCCAATCTTTGTGCTGCCTATCTGACAAAACAGAGAGCATGGGAAAGTACATTGGACATGGATTCTGGGCAGCTAGTACTTTCCTAAATAAATCCTTATCCCTCTTTTGTCCTTTGTGGCCTCTCCTCTCACTGCTTCAAAAGTAAGCAAGCACAGGAGTGGCTGAAACCTAATGCTCTGAAACAAGCCAGGGTTTATGAGCCACTATGACCCTGGGATACAGGAAGAAAACTCAGTTAATCAGAGTTCAGGGGAGCAAGGTTCCTGTGATGCTAGAGAGACTCTCAGAGAAGCTGCACTGTCATTCATAGACTATGTCATTTTGTACAAGTTGCACATTTTTCTGCAAAAAAAGCACTGCAATTATCCTATGCTGCAGTTGACACATTGCTCAAAGCGTCATCAACACACTCTCAAGTAAGGAGGCTATGTGTATCAAAGGGGGGGAAGATAGCCTAGTGGTTTGAAAATGAGCTTGTGATCTGATGGCCCAGGGTTTGACTTTGAGTCACCACTGATAAACTCATTCAAGGGGATTTTTCTCATGCAGTTAACATCAGTACACATGTATACTCTACTCCCCTGAAATTCCTTAGGATAAGACTATAAACCGAGGCCTAATATTCAAATACATACACTGACACAGAAAATCTTGCAAACGCAATAAAACCTGTTCTGCCTTTTGGAAGAGTCAACCATTTCAGGCCAGCACGTATGGATGACAAAATCAAAAAATGCATATGCACCGGTGTTGTGTTTATGTTTAGCCATCTGACTAAATGTTGAAATGCAGCTACCTTAATGTTGGGCACTCTACAACAACAAAAATCAGATAAAAATAGAGGATGCAGCTTAAGAAACCAAATGGTTAGTATAACTTTCCTCAATTACACTTACAGAGTAAGACCCATTAAGATGAGTAAGTTCAAGTAAAAAAAATGTTCCACTGATCCAACCACTCACCAACAACAAACACTGAATGCAATATATACCAACTTACTGCAGGCCAGACACTAATCTTCAGCTGATGTCAGGTACAGCATACCAGGTACTTGGTATGACTGGAGGGGACTTAGGACAGTTCTATAATCTAAACCTTTCCACATCCTTCACTGTCTTATCCTATCCTAACTTTCTGGCTCCATATGACTTCAGTTTACTCTGACAGTGATGTGAACACAGAACAGACCCCCTCCCCAAAAAAGAGAGCTGTTTTTGTTGCAGTACTCATCTTTCCTTGATGTGAGTCTATTCCCCTCTCTGCAGAAAATCAGTCAAAACACGGCTGACCAAATATGCCATGTCAGTTTGTCACCCTATCATCTCATCAGAAATTTACAGGTCAGATTAAAAGAATAGAGAGCTCTACTAAAACTAAAAGAAAAATGTGCTACACACTACACCTAAAAATGACTATTCAACCTTTCCTAGGCAACACATCAGTGAGGCGAGACGTACACATGTATCCATCTTATACTAATTACTATAGTCTTGTGATTGTGTGCTAATATCAATTTAATTGTTGTTAGGGGGGGAAATAATTAAAATTACAAGCAAAAAATGTTATTAGGTTCTTCAACCATATAAGCAAATATGCATGCATTGCCTATTTTTATGTGTTATTTTGTATACTGTGAGTTTGCTGCTCTCTGTGTTAGTGTGTATGTATGACTATGTGCATATGCACACACAAGTGTCTCAGACTGCAGTACATATATGCACATAGTGTTTTTAGATCCTGTGTGTGGATGAAACTCAAGAATTACATCATGCATGCATGCTCTGTGCTGTGTACATCAAAAATGGTGTGTGTGTGATATGCATACATATGTGCATGTACACATGCACTGTGATGTGCATGTACACATGCACTGTGATACTATTACAAATGATAATCACTTTAATCATATGCACACACATGCACCCATGACACACAAGTTCACACCTGATGCACTGGAATTCTGACCAGTGTATTACCAATGGCAAAACATATGGACATGTAATCTGACAATACTGATTTTCCACTAAATGTACTACATCTTTATAAAATACAACTTTGAGAAGAGCCACAGATGAAAGTACTATGTCCATTCCACCACAATAAAATAAAACGTAAATAGTTTTTTAAAAACTTTTTTCTGAATCGATGATCATCTGCTTGAGTACACTTCTTTGAAGAAAACCACGTCATCGAAACATTTTATCCTATCTGAAAAGACTGCAAATTCCCTCAATTCAGTCATGCTGAACTGAAACAATAAGCATGTTGGGTGGTCTTGTTCCACTCTTTGTCATTAGATCTACATCTTAATGGCTTGATTATCATCAGCAGGTGACAAACCAGTGAATGCTACTATTGTCTCCTTATCCGTCCAATACAAGTGACTCAGATAACTAAAAAAAGTAAAATGCTGTGCTACATTTCACTTGATAAGTGTTAAATGTACAAACAGGGAGTTATCATTAGATAGAAACTCGACAACGTTTTGGGTCTTCTAATCAACTCTTATCGATACATCCACACACTGACACACATACACTATATCAGTATATGAGGGAATGAAAAAGCAAAGGGACATACCTTGGTTCTCTTCTCTCATAATGTCTATTACAGATCTGTATCATTTCTGCTAAAACATCATGTGTAAAAATGAGGAACAAATTTGTTTGAACAACACAATCTTCATTTCTTGAAAGCTTGTCCAAATGATTTATTTCTATCATTATCAACTGATTCACTACTCTTTCAACTCGTTTTCTCCTGTTCCACAACTGTAAACTAACAATCTGCATCTTTTTCAATGTATGCATGATAGTTTTGATACTTGAAAGAGTTACATGGGGTGCTTAGTTATGGGATCTGTACAAAAAAACAACAAACAAAACAAACAAAAATGTGCAATTCTGTGTGGGAATTCTAATGCAAAATGCCTTCTGGATATAATCATTAGCTGATTAGGCCTATAATGTGATAAAAAAAAATTGCACAAACAGCTCATTTTAATGCTCTATGTTCAACAGATGAATGATATAGTTTTCATTCATTATGTTCACTTTTCATATTACAGTGACCCTCTAATTTAAGCCTTGTCAACTCATCTGGGAATCAAAATGCAAATATAAAGAGGCTGTACTCTATATTTTATGGATATGTTAGGCCTATCCCACAACCTTTTAAGTTACCAGCTAAGGCAGAATAGTATACATCTGCAAGAAGATCTTGTACTGAATGCAATTTAGTCTCATTATACCATAGGACATAGACTATAACATAATGAACATGCCTCCACTGGTTGACAAACTGGGTTATAATACTAGGAGTCTGGATTTCTCCATCCAAACATCCTAGTCCACTTAGCAACCCTAGACACGCAGAGTTACTGAATGCCCACACTTGACAAAACATCATAAAATCATTACCTATAAGTGATATGTCAGTACACTTCTGGTACAACAATTAATTTAATCATGACTTTGAAGGTCGACTTAGGACTAGCCTACTTCCTCTTTTGTTTCCTTGATCGTTTTCAGCTATATGCGAACACGCCCACACATACAATAATAGACCAGATATTAAGCCCTTATAGACGTCAAAGAAAAGCACACAACAAATATAAGACCAATTAGATTAAATACAAGTAGAACCCTTTGAAGTATTCCCGTGACATATTAGATTTAATCATGTTTTTGTGTAACCGAGTTCGTTGACTCTCCCTTGGAAAATGGCGACAAACCATATCCTTTCACATAATTTTGGAGGTTAATGTGCGACTTCGCGGTCAGATAAAATCGGCGTTAAAAAAGCAAATACGATATTAGAATAGGCTTTTCAACTGTGTGCCATATGTACAATCAATCTTGCAGATCTATGACACAATGCGACCAGGTTGCCTAAACATAAAATCTTTTTACTAGGCTAGTCTACACAGTTCCTATACGCGAATGCAGCGCCACTGTAGTGACTAGGCTAGCAACCACAACCAACAAACTTGAAAAAGCTTATATTTTCAACTTACCGTCATATCGCTCAGCCTGTTCGGCTAGCTTGGCATAGTAAACATTATCTTCTCTATCAGCCATCGTAGACACTGCAGATGGTTCTGATCACAGTTCGATTTAATGCGATTCTTTCACCCTCTTACTGTCCGAAATCCAATATGGCCGCAGCTGCCGGTGTAGCAAATAGTCCCTTGTAAGCTAATATAGTGAACTAGCCTGTATCACTACGCAAGAAGGGAAAATCATTCCTACAAACACACCCACAGTCATGTGCATAAGACCGCATGCACACGCTTGCACACACATTCGATACCCCTCTTTGTCACACATATAATTCATCTCCCTACCAAATTATTCGTCAAAAAAAGACATGATTTGATATCAACGTCTATTTCGATGGAGCTTAACCCTGAAAAGTTGATCGATAGTCAGATTTGCATAATTTGGTCTCGTAAGAAATAGTTCCATAATACGATACGTTTTTAAAACAAACTGTTTCTGCAAATGCTTGTTTCTACGGTGATCATTGTGGTTACGGATATTGATGTGGCTTCTTACAAACTGCCGTTGATAATAATGAAATGAAAAATTAAGAATGTTTTATGAATGGCAACCGCGATGCCAACGGAAGTGCATGAGTAACAAACCGGCTTGTGAATGAGAATTTATTTATAGGGTCAAGATATTCCTTGAGTGTGTTGCACATGTGGTTCAGATCGAAACTCTAAGATAAAAATAAAAAGGTGGTAGAATTGCTGTATTGACACACAAATGCCCTTGCAGAATATCATGTATAGATTCCCTGTATTTGCAGGACGAGCTGTTTTCGACCACGCCCCCCTAACCGCTCCCGCCCTTCTACTTCTGACAGTAGGAATAGTTTGAAGTCGTGGGAGGGTGTAATTCGTGTTAAGGTATTTGGATTCCTAATCTAAGGAGAATTTGAAAGTGAGAGTACGAGTCGCCGTTAAAGCTGCATGTTTGAGAAGTCTTGCATTTTTAACTGTCTAGATTTTTTTGTTCTCGTTCTTTGGCTAGAGCTCCACGGTTCAGCAATAGTGAGATTTTTGCGTAGGCTATGAAACCCTTCCCACCCCCGCCCCCTTCCCACCACCGCCACCTCCACCATTTACGTAGCCGCATTCCGACTTGGGGGTGTGGTCTAAACATGACACTTGTGTGATGTGGTCTGTTTGTTTGGGGTTTTGTTGGTTGTTGTTTTTTTGTGTCATCCGGTACAAAATGACCTACTCTTCCAAGAGGTGGAACGGGTTTATAATGTGTTCGCAAGATGTTCTGCGTACATTCGCACATGCGGCCTCGGTTTGTGGTCGCATCTGAATGTTTTTGTCATTCAGTTCGGTTTCTCGTCAAGCTGGGAATAGAGAGCAAGGCTGGGAATGGAACCCAGAACCTCACGGTTTACTTGTTAGGCAGGTGAACGTCTTAACCATCCTGCCACTTTCCTTCTTGGAACTGTGTAAGATTAAACAGAAGCCGAAATCCCGAGTGAGAAGCATACGTTAGGGATCTCTTGCCCACTGATAACAAATCATCCACTCTTTTATAAACCATCCAACAGACGCTTTAGCCGTCTGGTTAAGATCGTTCAGCTTCAATCCCACGGGTCCATGAAGTAGCGGGTTCAAATCTCCGAAATCGGAATGTGGTTACCTTCAATGTGTACCAAAACGGTTGCATACCCAAATTTCGCCATTGGTGAACCTCGGAGCACTTGTCGAGAAACAAATACGAAAAAGAAAAAAAAACGAAACAAAAAAACAAAATAAAACAAACCCAGCCATTTTTTTAACAAGAAGAACCTGCAATGGCGGGTAGAGAATGAATGACTGCTGCTAACATACCCAGCATGCAACCTGTGACGGGTTTGGACTGAGAGGGATGGGATCTGCCAGACTGTATAAAACATTACTCAATATTATTCTGAATGAAAGGCGAGGCATGACACTCCTGTATACACACGGTGCCAGTTTTAAATGAATGACTGTGCCACAAACATACCCAGCATGCAACCTGTGACGGGTTTGGACTGAGAGGGACGGGGTCTGACAGATTGTATAAAAACTTACTCAGTATTATGTTATTGATTGAAAGGCAAGGGATGACACTCCTGCATACGGTGCCAGTTTCAAAAGACTCGTCCCTGAAGGAATGAGGCCTAGCCTAATTGTGAGAAATGGTTGGGAGATTTCAACAGTTAATAGTTAGACTAGTTGTAGGGAGAGAGAGAGAGAGAGAGAGAGAGAGAGAGAGAGAGAGAGAGAGAGATTCATGTCCATCACAATAGGCAGTAGGAAGACAAAAATTCCCTATTCAGTACCCTGTGACTATGCAAGTGATTGTATCACTTGTAGTAGTTGCCCACATGAAAAAGTTAAATCTGATCTCAAAACAAACAACAACAACAACAACAAAAAATGAGAGAGAGAGAGAGAGAGAGAGAGAGAGAGAGAGAGAGAGAGAGAGGTGTTTGTGTAGGGGGTAACCTGGTTAAAATATCGAATTTGTGACCAATGATAGAGGTGTGGGTGCAATCTCTATTGAGGTCTCTACTTTGAGAAGAAAATGTTCCCCCTGGATTTAACGCTAGTTCTGCTCGAATTTCTCTATTCCCCTGCAAGATGAACTTTTCAAGAGGAAAAACAATGCCCCCGTGGGGACCCAGTGGGCTGTGTGTGTGTGTGTGTTGTTATTTTTGTTTGTTCCTTGGCTAAAGTTCTCAGGGAAGGGATGACAACTTTTACAAAACTGCATACACACAGGGACTAGATGGAAAAAACACCACATGAGTGCTATTCCATTATCTTGGAAATGGAATAAAAGAAAGAAAGAAAAAGAAAGAAAAAGAAAAAAGCAGGATCACCAATGGTGAAATTTTTGCGTTTGTGACCCTTTTTGTTGTGGGTTTGTTTTTAGACTCACCATTGAGGTAGCCGCATTCCAACTTGGGGGATACAGTTGGGAATAAGACCTAACAGTTTTGCCTGGACATTCGGAAAGTACCACCCTGCTCTTTCCCATGTTCAACTACCTGGGTTCTTCTGACGAGCACAAGTCCGTCAGCACACGGGGCCACCTGGCTAGAGTCTCCACGGAAAGACTTTACTTTCAGTTTCCCGTCAAACTGGGAGGAAAGGGCAAGGCTGGGAATGGAACCCAGAACCTCACAGTTGACTTGTGAAGTAGGTGAACATCTAAACCATCCTGTTACCTTTTCTTCCTTTTTTATTATATTTTTTTTAGATCAGATTTTCAGTCCCTCCACTGTGCAACTACGAATCGATAGAATGACATCCATAGGCTAAGGAGTACTGAAGTGGGAATCTCTTGCTTTCCTATTGCCATTGTGATGGACATTAGTTGAACATGCATTGTTCCCCCCACCCTCAACCCCCCCTCCCCCCACGCTCTCTCTTGTTTGGTACTCTTTTGTCTTTCTCTTGTTGTTCCCCTTCTCCTGGACTTTGTTGTTGTTGTTGTTGTTGGTTCTTTCATGTTCCACCTTCATCGTTTTCCATTCGTCCTTTGCTGTCAGCCTGTAGATGGTGTGTTGGTCTTCAAGGTCGCCAGCCCATGCTCCCTCCCGTATCTTTGTCTGCCCTCCCGTATGCCGGTCTGACATGCCTGTCTGGTTACCGTTCTTCCTACTCCTGTGTATGATATCTTAGAGCCGCAGTGTGCTGGCCTCTCTCCCCCGAGGGGATGCGGGGGGGGGGGGGGGGGGGGGGGGGGGGGCTATCAGTATAAATAGCATCCCCACATTCTGGAAATTCTGTGCTAGAAATTTCCTCTTTTCTATCACTCTCTTTGTTTCTGCCTTGTTTCTTTTCTTCATGTCACCTCCTTCTTGTCTATTTTCTGCCTTCTTGGTCCATTCTCCTGCCTTTTTTTCCAGAAAGAACTTAAAAGGTAACTATTCTCTCTTGTGCCGAAGTCGGATGCGCTGGGCCTGACTTGTCAGGCGCTTAACGGCAGCGTGACGCATTTTCGCTCATATAACAGACAACAATAGTTGCTGTCTGAGCGTTCGACGAAGAAGAAGAAGAAGTGATGTTGTCCATGAAGGATGTTGCTGGCCTTCCTTGCGTTCTCCTTGCCCTGACTCTCCCCTGCAGGACAGACGTCATCAAGTCGGTTCTTGTGTTTCTGTTGATGTTCCCCAATATACTTCAATTTTCTTTCGTTGGTCTTCTAGGACAGTTTTACGCTGGGCAGCTAATTCCTTTAGCACACTCTCATTGGTTCTGGTCCATCTTACTCTGTGAAGACAGATGTTGAACCGTATTTTTTTGTGCTGCGTTTACCCTATTTTAGTTAACTTTCTTCGAAGTCCAGGCTTCACCTCCGTGCATGACAACAGACCAAATTAAGAAGCGTGAATTCTTATTTTCAGATTTGTTGGTATACCTGTGTTTTTATTTTGCTTATTTTATACCACTTTAAGTCACGGCAGATTTCTCTGCGTGAAATTCGGGCTGCTCTCCCCGGGGAGAGCGCGTTGCCACAAGAGCAGCGCCACCCATTTTTTTCTTTTCTTTTTTTGACTGCAAGTGTATTTGTTTCCCTATCAGAGTGGGTTTTTTTCTACAGAATGTTGCCAGGGACAACTCTCTTGTTGCTGTGGGTTCTTTTACGTGCGCTAAATAATTTTGTGTAACACACGGGACCTCGATTTATCGTCTCATCCTTAAGATTAGCACCCAGACATGGAGATTTTTTTTTAAAGTCACAGAAACACAAATCAAGCAGACCAGCTATCATACACACACACACACTCAAGCAAAAGACATTTTCCAAACCAGAGCAGCAAAGTATTATTATCTGATGGCAGTTTATTTCCTTCTGTTTAAAATCACACATCATGCCACACACGCACACAAGAGTCGACAAGAAACCTTGTTCCCTCTGTGCGGGTCCGACCATGCTCACCTTTTTATTTCGCAGCCACATAAAAGAATGTACACCATAGAATAATAACCTAACAATCTGGCCAAACAGCTGACTGAGCTCCATAAGCTCTTGTACTTGCCCCTGGCTCTCTTTAAATTTTTCATATAATTTTCAACAAAAATGTACACAAGTTTTATATATAAATAAAATAACAAGCGATGTGATGAGTGCATAACAGATAATGGTACAGGGGGAGAGAGCAGGTAGATCCGACAAAACAAAGGTTGGGTTCTCTGAGCAAACAAAGCGGCTCACACACACACATACACAAAGAGGCAGGGGTGGGGGTGGGGGGTGGAGATGGCGGGCAACAGAATCTAACAGATCATTGTTGACAAACCAAGGGGAGAGGGATACCGTTCAGAAGTGTACAGGACAGCTGAACTTGGCGGCCTTGTGCTTCCTATGACTGACAACTGACCCTTCCATGGCTTCAAACATCACATGCAGTGTGGAAAAACTGCAGCATCCCCACCCTCTTCCCCCTTCCAATACACCCGTTTAAAAAAACAGAAAAACCCACCAATCCCCCACCTTCCAGTATTAAACAGGTAATGGATTTGAACATACTTCTACGAGAAAGAGATGAAGTATGTGGTGCGTGTTTTGGACAAAGCATGAGGCGGCAGAACACAATTCTGTACTTAAAAAGACCCACGTGTGGTGTTTCTTCCACCATGTACAGGACGCTAAACTTGCTCAGTACTTCCTTACAAGCTGACCCCATGTACCATAGGCGGATTGGTGTAACTAGCGAACGTGTTTTCCCAAACACCTTAACCAGACCAGCATACCCGCGCCTCAGTATTCCACAGAGTTGACCCACTTGTAAAACCATGTGGTGGGCTGGTAACAAGTGAGGAGTAAAGTGTGCTTAAGACACAACAAGCGAGGGGATTGAACTCTTCTCGCTTCTCTTGTTTGTCTTGCCTGCCTAAACCACTTGACCACGGCTGAACAGCTGTGGAAGAAAAGCTGTTGCTTAAAGCAACTTTTGCAGAGGGATGTGACTTCATTTTTCTCTTTTTTTTCTTTCCAAGTTGCTTGTAGTCCACTGATCAGAAGGCTGAAGGAGCAAAAGAGACGAGAGGGGGAGAAGGAGAGAGAGAGAGAGAGATGAGAGAGAGAGAGAGAAGAGAAGAGAGAGAGAGAAAGTTCCAATGACCACGGAGGCTGAAGGAGAAAAACTAAAAAAGAGGTGAGGCTGTGTGTGGTGTGGTGTGTGTGGTGTACATGAGTGAGTGTGCGTGTACATGAGTGTGCGAGTGTGTATGTGATTGACAGAGTGAGTAGATGGTGTGTATGTGTGAGAGTGTGTGTGGGTAGATGGTGTGCATGTGTGTATTTAAATGTTCATTTGTATATGTTTGAGTAGATGGTGTGTGTGTATTAACATGCGAGTGTCAAGGGCCGCCATACACTGGGATCCTTCCAACACTGTCTCCTATCACTCACAGACACACTCCCATATGGCCAAGTCTACATCTAAAATGCAAAACCCCCATCTTCCTCTGTGCATCAGTGACACCTTTCTAAGGCTGAGCTGAAACGGCAAAAAGTATATTTTGTTAAACAAATGTTCCCACGTCTCTTCAATGAAAAGTTTTCCATTTGAAAGCCAACTAGGTTTCTTCTGGGCAAACTTAGAACCCCCCCCCCCCTAAACAACCCCAACCCTCCTCTCTACAGTCAACTTAAACCACATAAACAACATTTAACTTTCTTGAATGAATCAAATATGCAAAGAAAATTCCGTTGCTGATCTACTCAACAGCAAAATGACTGACTTACACAACCTGATCCAAAAGCAATTTTTTTTTGGTTCCTTTTTTTTCCTGTTTCTTGACCACCTAGCGAATGAGCAGCCCAGTGTAAGTCTTGCTGTTAACTAAGTATGAATGATAATACTGGCCACATGAAATATTTTACAAAAAATGAATGTGCTGAAAAATGACAAGCAGTCGTCTGTCATCCACGATACCCCTCTCCTCTTTCTCCCCTGGCTGTTAAATATCTACAATACCTTCTTTTTTTTCCTTTTTAATATCTACAATACCTTCTTGACAATGAATGTGTTGCTGCAAGAGTTTGTAAAAAAAGAAAAAGAAAAGAGATCCATTTATAAATAAATAAACAACTACTTCAAACATTTCTAGATAGCTGACAGTGCTGACAAAATCACACATATATCGTTTCTTGTATGAATAATATTTTGGTACATCCATGAAAAAATCATGTTACTTTCTGTGAAAGATAGACTATTTCACCATAATGGAAACAACCATACCTCTCCCGAAATAAAAAAAAAGGTTTCAATATTCCTATGTACATGATGTTTTTAAGTACACAATCTATGAAAACACAGTTCTAGTCATATATTTGAGTGAAATGTGACTTAAAAAACAAAATACAGAAACAGGGAAACAACTTATATGTCAGGCTGTTCACGCCTCCTAAAGATGCTACTTATAACCTCCCTTTAATGAGTGTGACAGGGGAAAAAATAACCAAAAAACACACACAAATGTAATCAGACAAAAAAGAGCTCCTTTTTTCCCTTATAATATATGAGTATCACTTTTCAAATTGTATTCAAGGTTTCTTAGAAAGGTGAAGAAAGCAGCTTCAAGATTTCTTGCGAAATTTACACAACAACGGGCAACCTGTCCCCCCAAAAAAAGACATAATGGTAAAACAGTAGTCCACAACAAGCAGTTGACAAAGAAAAAACAAAACAAAAAGCAACCCCCCCCACTCCTGACCAGTCACTTCCACAGACTCGATATTCACGTGAAAAGAGGGAAAGACTTTTGAAGAAAACAGTTTGTGTCTAAAACTCAATAAAAAAACCACGACCACAATAATTTGTCAAAATGAAATCGCCGTTTAAAAAAAAAAGAAATGAAAACAGCAGTTAAAAAAAAAATCCAGCCCACACAACACACTCTGAATGCAGAAAATAGGACATAACCGAGTTCTTTCTCTTATTCTCTCTTGAAAAAAAAAAAAAAAAAATGGGGGGGTTTATCATTGAAACCAGTTTTAAACCAACCCATATTTCTTTAAAGTGAGAGTGAAAGATTTCTGCATAAGAAACAAAACATAGAGGCTGTGTGTGAGTGTGTGTGTGTGTGTATGTGCGTGTGTGTTTTTGTATGTGTGTGCGTGTGTGAGTGAGAATCACAGTAATTAACAAAATATAAACAACAAAGAAAACAGAAGAGTGTGTGTGTGTGTATTCATGTGTGTGTGTGTGTATGTATGGGTTGTGTGTTTAAATGTGTACCCAAACCCATGAATATGCGTGTATCACATTTATTTATGGCATGAAAAAAATAACAGCAAACAAATCATACACTAACACTACTCCTGTTTTATCCATAAATAATAATAAAAAAAACAACCCCACCACCACCACCCCAAAAACAAAACACATACCAACCCCACTGATAATGTAGTTAATATTTTGACCCATAATAACAAACAAACCAAAAAAAAGCATCCACAAAACAGTCAAACAATGGCTATACAGTTTAAAAAAAAAAAAAAAGATGGAAAAAAAAAGGGAAAAAATTCTCATCCTTCTTTCGTTGAGAAACATTTCTGTTGGAAAAACAGAACCAGTGAGACAACAGGAATGCCATGTTAGCAAGAGACGTTGATAGGATACACACACAGACACACACACACAGACAGACACACAAACACAGCAACACAAACAACCTACTGGGATGGGGTGGAGGGACACACACACACTCACTCACTCACTTACACCACAATCACTCACTTACACACACACACACAATCACTCACTCACTCACTTACACACACACACACTCACTCACACACACCACACTCACTACACACACTCACTCACTCGCTTACACACACACTCACTCACTCACACACACACACTTACAAGCATACACACAGACTTGCAAACAAGCAATGGACTTGGATGGGAAAGACGTATGTGCCCATGAACACACACACACACACACACAAAGTCAGAAAACTTTCAGCCGAACCAACAAAGAACTGCACGAGCCACAGAAGGAAGGAAGGACGGAAGGAGGAAGGAAGGAAGGAAGGAAGGAGACATGTGCCCAAAACTGCCTCAGCTGTGCGGTGGCTGGATGGGAACAAACATGCCCCAAAACACAAACCAGATCCTACCCTACACAGCCTTAGCCGCGAAAACAAGAAAAAGAACAAACACAGACGAAACGCAAAAAAAGACAAGACCAACCTCAAAACACAAAAGTGCTGAACAGTCAGGGAAAAGCAGGCAGATTAAAAGATCATACAAACGAGGATCTCCATAGGAAAATCGTCTGCAGACAGGAAAATGAACACACACACACACAGAGAAAAGTGACACAGGTCCTACGTTGAAATAGAAACCAAAGGAATGACGGGGAGAAAAAAATGTCAGGAAAAAACCCCCCAACTGAAAATGCAAAGTGCTGGGATGAATCCTGTCGGCTGCTCATCCCCCCTTCCCTCATCGTCACGATCGTCGTCGTCCCCCACTGCCATCGAAACATACCATCATCATCATCACTGCCATCAAAAAAAAAAAAAAAAAAAAGATATCACCATGTTTAAAAATCATCTCTTGGAGGTTTGTTCCCGCGTTTTCCAATTTTTTAATTTTTTTTTTTACACGCCTCCCTCTCTCACTCTTATTCATGCTCGAAGCGGGAACTGAGGTGTGGAGAGGGGAGGGGAGGAGGAAGGGGAGGATATGGGTGACGCCCCTTGTTGCCGCAGCGTCTGGAAGCGCCGTTTCAAGTTCTCTCGCAGCTCCAGCCGCTGCTGTTGGACGGTGCTGCGGTTGGCTTGGAAGAGGCGAATGTCTTCTTCTGATATGCCGCAGTCGCCCACGTCTTCCTCCTCGTCTTCGCACGATAATGTCGTCTGCAACAGCGGCAGCAAAATTTGGATCAGAAGTTGATGGAAAGCGGGTGGGTGTGAGGGTGGGTGGGTGGAAAAGTTGGTGAGAGAGTGACAATGACAATGACAACAGTTTATTGTGATTTAAGCTGTGAAGCCCATTCACAAGGGGACAGTGGGAAGGGGACTGGGCACAACACATATATTGAACAACAACAGCAACAAATATGATTGTAGCCCAAATGATCTTCATGGCATGGATTGGTGAGAGAGTGAGTGAGTGAGTGATGTTGTATGCAATGTGTGCACAGAAAATGCCTGGTTCTTGATATAAAAAAAAACAAAAACACCCAGTCTACTCTTCCAAACACTCAAACTAACACTATCCCTGAAGTCAGAATGCAGATACCTTAATGGCAAGCAAAAACGGTCGCAAATGCACCATCTCACCATTGGCGAACCTAGGAGCTCTAACAGAGACCCCCTTCCCCCCAAAAAAACAACAACAAAACAAAACAACAACCCCAAAACCCAAAAAAAAACTAACAACCCCCACAAAACAAAACATAACAGAGGCCACCACCAAACAAACTAACAGAGCCCCACCAAAAAAAAACAACCCACCAAAACAACTACCACCAACAAAAACAACCCCACCCAAACAAAACAACAGAGCACACCAAACAACAAAAACACCCCACCAAACAAAAAAAACCCAAACAAAAAAATAACACAACATACAACAAAAAAAAAACCAAAACACCACTCACAAATAACCAGAAACAACAGCCTGGAATGCACGTTAAAAAGGTCGCTCGCAACTACCACATACAACCTCGAAAAAGAAAACAGACCACCACCACATCCTTAAAACCATGGCCTGGGGTCACAAAATCGTTTCCCTACGTTTTCTAAACAGCCCAGCTGCCCAAAGACGCCACACCAGGGCCGCCACCACTGCACCCAACAAACTTAAGACTAATTTTCCCTGAAGTCGGAATGTGGCTACCTTCACGGCGGGTAAAAATAGTCGCACATTTATTCATTAATTAAAATTTTTTTTTAATTGATTCTTTTATATCGAGGATAATGGAATAAGCACTTATGTGCTTTTTTTAACATCCAGTCCCCGTGTGTATGTGGTTTTGTAAATTTTGTCATCTGTTCCCACCGGCACACAATGGCCTGCTCTTACGAAAAGCGGAACAGGATTTAACGTGTGCGCAAGATGTTCTGCGTGCGTTCGCACACGGGGCCTCGGTTTACAGTCTCATCCGAAAGACTTTGGGGAGAGTGGAGTCGGCACTGATGTTAACTCCAGGGGAAAATATCCCCTTGAACGGGAATCGAGTGTGTGATGGGTGAGTTGGGTCCATGAAGTCCCGGGTTTGAATCTTGGCTGCAGAGTGTGATAAATTAAGGGAGTGGATTTTACAATTCCCCAGGTCAAATATAAAAGAATAAAATACAAATAAATAAAAAATAAGTGCAGACCTGCCAGTGCCTTAATTTCTTACACATGCAGTAGATCAAATACGTACATTAAAAATCCCATAATTGGTGTCAGTGTTCAGTGAGTTATGGAAAGACGACTAGACCCAGCATGCAACCAGTACAAAAAAATGAGCTGCTCTGGATGAAGTGTCAGCTGAGGCCAGCAGGCAGACCTCCTGCAGAGTGACAAGCACAGAAGATCAGGCACTTTTTATTTATTTTAAAAAAAAATTCTTTTATATCGAGGATAATGGAATAAGCACTTATGTGCTTTTTTTTATTTTACATCCAGTCCCCGTGTGTAAGCGGTTTTATAAATTCTGTCATCTGTTCCCACCGGCACACAATGGCCTACTCTTATGAACAGTGGAACAGGATTTAACGTGTGCGCAAGATGTTCTGCGTGCATTCGCGGTTTATAGTCTCAACCGAAAGACTTTTGGGGAGAGAGGAGTCTGTACTGATGTTAACTCCAGAGGAAAATATCCCCCTTGAACGGGAATCAAACCCGGGTTGTCAGATTGCAAGCGCAATGTTCTAACCACTAGGCTATCCCGTCCTCCTCTGCATCCAATACAGTAAAGGAATGCAGAGAGGAGAAGAGGAGAAGAGGAGAAGAGGAGAAGAGGAGAAGGTGCAATGTTCTTCACTGCAGTGCCATTACCTGCGTGACCAAGGTGTACTTTCTCTCTGGTGACCCTCCAGAAGACCGACAGTGGGGAAAACTGCCCTCAAAGTTCAGTGGATATTCTTCCCCTGCACACACACACACACCCACACATGGCGATGAATACATTTTTGGGTTGCTCTCTCTTTCTCTCTCTCTTTCTCTCACACACACACGGTGTTGAATACATTTTTGGGTTGCTCTCTCTTTCTCTCTCTCACACACACACACGGTGTTGAATACATTTTTGGGTTGCCCTCTCTCTCTCACACACGGTGTTGAATACATTTTTGGGCTGCTCTCCCTTTCTCTCACACATACGGTGTTGAATACATGTTTGTGTTGCTCTCTCTCTCTCTCTCACACATATGGTGTTGAATACATTTTTGTGTTGCTCTCTCTCTCTCACACACACATATACGGTGTTGAATACATTTTTGGGTTGCTCTCTTTCTCTCACACACACACGGTGTTGAATATATTTTTGGGTTGCTCTTTCTTTCTCTCTCTCACACACACGGTGTTGAATACATTTTTGGGTTGCTCTCTTTCTCACACACACGGTGTTGAATACATTTTTGGGTTGCTCTCTCTTTCTCTCACACACACGGTGTTGAATACATTTTTGGGTTGCTCTCCCTTTCTCTCACACACACATGGTGTTGAATTCATTTTTGGGTTGCTCTTTCTCTTTCTCTCTCACACACATACACACGGTGTTGAATACATTTTTGGGTTGCTCTCACACACACACACGGTGTTGAATACATTTGCTCTCACACACACACACGGTGTTGAATACATTTTTGGGTTGCTCTCTCTTTCTCTCACACACACGGTGTTGAATACATTTTTGGGTTGCTCTCTCTTTCTCTCTCACACACACACACGGTGTTGAATACATTTTTGGGTTGCTCTCCCTTTCTCTCACACACACGGTGTTGAATACATTTTTGGGTTGCTCTCCCTTTCTCTCACACACACGGTGTTGAATACATTTTTGGGTTGCTCTCTCTTTCTCTCTCTCACACATACACACAGTGTTGAATACATTTTTGGGTTGCTCTCCCTTTCACTCACCACACACACACGGTGTTAATACATTTTTGGGTTGCTCTCCCTTTCTCTCTCACACACACGGTGTTGAATACATTTTTGGGTTGCTCTCTCTTTCTCTCTCACACACACACACGGTGTTGAATACATTTTTGGGTTGCTCTCTCTTTCTCTCACACACACACATGGTGTTGAATACATTTTTGGGTTGCTCTCCCTTTCTCTCACACACGGTGTTGAATACATTTTTGGGTTGCTCTCCCTTTCTCTCTCTCTCTCACACACACACGGTGTTGAATGCATTTTTGGGTTGCTCTCTCTTTCTCTCTCTCTCACACACGGTGTTGAATACAATTTTGGGTTGCTCTCTCTTTCTCTCACACACGGTGTTGAGTACAATTTTGGGTTGCTCTCCCTTTCTCTCACACACGGTGTTGAATACATTTTTGGGTTGCTCTCTCTCTCACATACACACACACACGGTGTTGAATACATTTTTGGGTTGCTCTCTCTCTCTCTCACACACACAGCGTTGAATACATTTTTGGGTTGCTCTTTCTCTTTCTCTCACACACACGGCGTTGAATACATTTTTGGGTTGCTCTTTCTCTCTCTCACACACATGGTGTTGAATTCATTTTTTGGTTGCTCTCTCTCTCTCTCTCTCTCACACACACACACGGTTCTGAATACATTTTTGGGTTGCTCTTTCTCTCTCTCTCTCACACACACACACATGGTGTTGAATACATTTTTGCGTTGCTCTTTCTCTCACACACACACATTCTTCCTCCACACTCTCTCATGCACACAGGTGTCGTCTTTACACACTATCCCTGAAGTTGAAATGTGGCTACCTATAGCCGCAGATACTTTGTGCTTTCAAACACCTAGATTCAAACAAACCACTGTTGGCTGTCGCTCTTTCTGTTTCTGGTCCATCCACCTGGAATGACCTCCCTCTTTCACTTCGCCAAAAGCCTTCATTTGATACCTTCAAATCCAGCCTCAAAACACACTTAGACTGAGACTTTCCCCTCACATCTGTCCCTAATTTTCAACAGCATGCTTCATCTCCTAAGCGTGTTCGTGAGTGTGTGTGCGTGTGCATGGATTTGAAATCTGTTGTTCATTATGTTTAATAAGGAAAGTTGCATGCGTGTAAATGATTTGAGTGCAAGCACTTCGATTTGTTTTTTAGATTCAGCGCTATATAAATTCCATATATTATTATTATATGGTGGGGGGTAAAAAATGGTCGCATACACACAAAAAATCTCACCTTTGATGAACCTCGGAGTTCTAGGTGAGGAACAGGAAAAAAGAGAGAGAGAAAAAAAAAAAAGGAAGTCAAAACAGAACCATCCCATGAGCACTACTACCAGGTACTTTCAAATGGATGTCATCATCTATAATGCCTTCTGGCTGATGCTAGGCATTCCCTAGCTTAACACTCACTCTTTTTATTTACTTATTTTATTTTATTTAGTCTCATTCATTCCTTAGCTTGAGCTGTGAGGTTCACCAATGGTGAGTTTTGCTTACAAGACCGTTTGTCTACCCACTGTCCATTCAGCAACATTCTGACTTTAAGCATGTCTAAAAAAAACCGACACCAGTGTGTATGCATTCAAAAAAACAAACAAACAAATTATGTCATTGGCAAGCAATGGCCGACAGGCATGTCACTGGCATGCAATGGCTGACAGGCATGTCACTGGAATGCAATGGCCTACTCTTCCAAAAGGCAGAACAGAGGTTTTGAGGTGTGAGAAACACGCTTGTGTGCATTCGTACATAGGACCTCAGTTTATTGACTCATCCGAAGGATTTTTTCACAAGAAGTCGAGTCAGTACTGATGCGTCAACTCCAGGGGAATAAAATCCCCTCAACAGGGGTGGGTCTAGGAGGTGGCTCACAACAGTGCCGTCACATCGTCACAGAGCTCAATGCTTTAACCGCCAGGCCACCTTGCCACCCCCAAATCAACATTTTTCTTCTTCTTCTTCGTCAAACTGCAACTATCGCTGTTTGTGATAGGAGAAAACGCGTAGCACTGCCATAAAAACCAATATTCTGACTGCTAAACTATTCATCCCCCCTCTACCCCCCTCCCCTTTCTCTCTCTCACACACACACACGGTGTTGAATACATTTTTGGGTTGCTCTTTCTCTCATACACACACACATGTGTTGAATACATGCTGTCAACTCCAGGGGAATAAAATCCCTTCAACAGGAATCTTGGAGGTGGCTCACAACAGTGCCGTCACATCGCGAGCTCAATGCTTTAACCACCAGGCCACCTTGCCACCCCCCAAATCAACATTTTTCTTCTTCTTCTAAGTCAAACTGCAACTATCACTGTTTGTGATGGGAGAAAATGCGTAGCACTGCCATAAAAAACCAATATTCTGACTGCTAAACTATTCATCCCCCTTCTCCCTCCCCCCAAAAAAAACAACAACACCCGACAAACATCATTCCTGCTCCAGGCCTGCCTGCCTGCCCACCCACCTTCATGTAAGCACATGCCGTCTGAGCAGATGTCGGAGCTGTCGTTGGAGCTGGGAGAGTTGCAGTTGTCGCAGCCCTCCGCCTCGCTGCTGTAGCCGCAGTCGTTGCTGCTGCGATTGGACGAGGGCGAGATGTCGCAGGTGAAGGCCTCCTCCGACCGACACGAGTGGGTTTCAGACAGCTGGGAGGAGAGGTCAGAACAGTGGTGGTGGTGGTGATGGTGGTGGTGGTGGTGGTGGTGCTGGGGGTAGGGGTGGTTGCAGGAGTGGGAGCGGAGGTTGTTGTTGGAGGGACAGTGGCTGCTGTGGTTGTCGCACTGGGCCAAGTGGGACGTCTGCAGAGGCTTGGTGGCTATCGACACCGACGAACACTGCGCAGGCAGAAAGAGCCAGCACGGATACAAACAAGAAGGAAAGTGGTAGGACGATTAAGACATTAACTTGCCTAACAAGTAAACTGTTGTTGTTGTGCGTTCCCCAGCTTTACACCCTGGGGGTCACCCAGAACATGCACTCTGACTCACTCATCATCCCACCTGTGAATCACTGTGTGATAGGAAGTACACTGGGTGAGAAGTTTGCGTGTATGACTCTTTTCAAGTACCTGGCCATATAGGCAGCCATATTCCGACTTCAGAGGATTTTTTCTCCTATAAAGGAGAGTGCAGGTTGTTATGTTAAGAGCTTGTCATGACTGAAGGCAATCTCAACACAACATTTTAAACATAACAACATTTTAATGTAGGCCTTGGCAATTAGCTGATATCAATAACTGACACAGCTTTTGGCCTGGGCCAAGCAAGTAAACCGTAAGGTTCTGTGTTCCATTCCCCCCAGCCTTGCCCTTTCTTCCCAGTTTGATGAGAAAATTGAACTGAATGTCAGAAGTCCTTGGGATGAGACTATAGACCGAGGTCCTGTGTGCGAATGCGTGCTTAATATCTTGCACACACATTAAAAACCTGTCCTGCCTTTTGGAAGAGTAGGCCATTTCATGCTGGCAGGAACTGATGTCCGTATTTCAAAAACACATGCTCACAGGTGAGAATGAGGCTACCTAAATGTGAGGGGGAGGAGAACAAGGTCGCATACGCAAAAATTTCACCATTGGTGAACCTTGGCACTCTGCTAGCAGAGAAACGGGGTGGGGGGGGAGGAGGGGGGGGGGGGGGAGTGGATACAAACCTACAAACCATGGATAGCAGCAATGAGAACAGCAGTTTAAAAAAAATAAACACACAATAAACTATGGACACTCGAAACAGATTGAAAAATACGAACACGCATCAATATTTTTTTCCCCTTTACTCTTTGACATGTTGAAAAACACAAATATTTTGAGCTTATTCGTATTCCTGTAGAGCTTATTCGTATTTCTGTATCAGAGTTTCAAAATAGTAAACATTTGTGGGAAAAACCCCCTAAACAAAATGCAGTTTGGTGGGAATGTTCAACCAAGCCTTACACAGAAACGGGATAACTCAGTGGTCGGAGCACTCGCTTTCCCCCAGCCAAGTTAAGCAGCGTCGAGCGTGGTTACCACTTGGATGGGTGACCGTTTGCGCGCCTTGGCTTCAGTACAGTTCCCCCAGCTGTAAATGGGTACCTGCTCTCTTTAGGGTCAGGGAAGGTAAAGCAGCGAGGGAGAGGAGATGGGCGCCACCGCCCTCAATATGCTGGCCCTAGAGAAGTGAGGTCTCTGACGCCTCGCTCCCCTACGATCTTATAGGTTATGGGACTCCTTTACCTTTTTTTACACAGAAAAAGAGTTGAGAGACCCTCCACCCCGAACAACCAAGAAAAGCAACAACAAAGAAACGACCCCCACACCGCCTCACGACGACACACGTTCCTCCCCCCTCCCTGCCTTCCTCCTTCCCTCGCGGACTGACCTCACAGTGGCTGGCTTGCTGCTCGCTGAGCTGCACCTGGTTTTCCCGCCCGCTCTTGGCCGCGGCTTTCTTGCGTTTCTTCTTCAGCCGTTTCTGCTCCTTGCGCTGCTCCTTGATGCGCTCCTCCTCCTCCATCTCCTCACACATCAGCTCCAGGTTGCTCACCCCTTGCTTCATCTCCACCGCACACTGCAATAACACGCAGGGCACACGGTATTACCACAAATAATAAATGGAATTTATAAAGCGCTTTATCTTGCAAAGACAAATCAAAGCGCTTGCACTAAAACCATTCTTACACAGTCAGGCAACCAATAACAAAGAATAGTCCCTACAATCAAAATGTGTGTGCGTGCACACAGAGATAGGTTATGCTTTAGCAGGGTGATGGGATTTCGGCTGTGGAAGGCAGAGACAGTTATGAGATGAGGCAGGAGAGGAAAATGTTAGGTTTGACCACATCTTGTGACATGCCACGTTGATAAATGTTTCTGCTGTACAGAGGAGTAAGGTATGGTACATTCTTACCCCACACACTGTAAAATGGCATGCATACTGACTGCACTTTATAACATATGGCACTAACTGTTGACACAGAAGTAATGGCACTGTTTCACATGAATCCCTTCAGTACTAAGACGACTTTCTTTATAATGATCAGCCAAGAGAGAGAGAGAGAGAGAGAGAGAGAGACACTGTTGTACATGCATGCATGTCGAGCAGGCGATTGATTACACCACTACCAGACCATGAGTGAACATTTTGGTGAAGACAGAAATGTGTATCCAGCTGTATGACACTTGACAGTTCTCCTGTGATAACAACTTAGAACTTTATACCTGCCTCACATGCACACACACTTTCCCTTACCCCTATCTTCCAACCCACAAACACATCTACTTATCACCCCCCCCCCCCCCCCCCCCCTTTACACATTCACCCTTACCTACCAATCCCCCCCTACCAACACACACACATACACACTTACCCCCACCTACACACACACAACCATACGTTTTTAAAATAATTTTTTGGGTCACATAACCACACTTACCTATCTTCACACCTTCCCCAACACACACACATTTACCCCCATCTTCCTACCAACACAACCACGCCTACCTATCCACTCATGACACATACCTACACACCTCCTCTTACTCACTAGTCTAATAATATCACTTAAAGTGGAAAGGCGTTGAATTAAAGAACAAGCGAACGAATGAACGAACACATACACCCACACACCTCCTCTTACTCACTAGTCTAATAATATCACTAACCATGAAAAGACGTTTAATCAAAGAACGAATGAACACACACACATGCACCCTGCCCCACCCACACACACCCTGCCCCACCCACTCACTCACACACACCTCCTCTTACTCACTAGTCTAATAATAATAATAATAAATGGAATTTATATAGCGCTGTATCTTGCACAGACCAAAGCGCTTACACTCAACTCATTCTTACACAGCCATGCAACCAATAGCAAGTAATAGTTCTAACAAGTCCAAATGCACACACACACGTGATACACTTTGGCAGGGAGATGGAATTTTTGGCTGTTGAAAAGCAGGGATAGCTATGAAATGAAACAGGAGAGGAAATTCTTAGGTTTGAAACAAATATGTCTTGTCTATTGTTGTCTTAATATCACTAAAAGTGAAATGATGCTTAACTCATTGAGGTTGTGCCGAAGTTTAACCTCTCCTTTACTGTGACGTGCCGAAGCTTAAGAATTGGCAGACTTACCAATTTTTAAAAAAACACAAAGTTATGGCTAACTCAAGGGAAAGTACTCTGGCCTGTAGGGCAATCATTTTTCTAAACACAGTTGCTTTCCTTGACCATAAGCTTGCCTAGTTTTTGTCTGTTGGCCAATTTTTTTTGATATGTCAACAAGTGATATCTTTTGGATTTCAGGCACTCCAGTGTTATGATTCTTTAAAAAAAAAATCTGTTGTAGAAAAAGTGACATCAGATGGATTCAGCCAGCTTCAGGGAACTTTACTTTGGTGAAAAATCATCACATTGCTTCAAGGGGAGTAGTTGATGAATAGTTCAAGCCATTTAAGATACCAGCCCTAATTTTCAAAACTTTTTATTTTTCAGCATTCAGTGACATATTTTGAAAATTTGTAACAAAATAAATACAGTCATCTATTAAAAAACTGTGAAAGAATCTCAAAAGAAGACATTATAAACTTTTTAATGATGTATAATGTGTATGTCATTATTATGTTGGGTAAGTCTGCTGAATTTTTTAAATAAAGCCAAAATCCCACGTCACCACAAAATGGCGGGATCCATTTCACTGCGACTCCAATGAGTTAATAAAACAATGAACGAACACACACACACACAAAACAACCAACCACAAACACCCATCCACCTACCTACACCCCCCCCCCCCCCCACATCCACACCACCACCCCCATTCATCCTCTCACCTCAAAGTTTTTCTGCAGGGCCTCCACCCCCAAGCAGAAGAGCAGTCTCCAGGTCTGCTCCTCCTGCCGCAGCTTCTGGCCGATCTTGTGCAGCCGCTCGTAGATGTGGATGCCCAGGCACGTCAGCACCTCCTCCTGGGCAATGTCCAGCGTCTTGGCGTGGCGGTCGCGCCGGTTGCTGTCAACAAGTTCAATCCCCGGCGTGACCAGAGCGTGGGAGTGACTGGTGGTGCATGGGTGTTCTTCTTCTTCTTCTTTATCGAACGCTCAGACAGCAACTATTGTTGTCTGTTATATGAGCGAAAATGCATCGTGCTGCTGTTAAGCGCCCGACAAGTCAGGCCCAGCGCATCCGACTTCAGCATAATAGAGAATTGTTTTAAGACTTTCCGGAAAAAAAGGCAGGAAAATGGACCAAGAAGGCAGAAAATAGACAAGAAGGAGGTGACAGGAAGAAAAGGAACAAGGCAGAAACAAAGAAAGTGAGAGAAAAGAGGAAATTTCTGGAAAAGACTTTCCAGAATGTGGGGATATTATTTATACTGACATGCCCCCCCGCATCCCCACAGGGAAGCAAGCATGTGAAGTGGTGTGTTTGGTCAATGCAGCACAGTAGTGTATTCACTGACAAGATGACGGCAGAAGTGAATGCAGTTGTAGATACTATAAAAGCGGTGTGTTGGTTTGACGCAGTTAACCACTCTATGTCACAGACTCCTGAGAAAGACTGATGAATACAAATTTCACCTTGAAGATGTTCTCAGGCAAACCTGAATTTTAAAAAAAACAAATGTCACATAGGTGGTGGGACAGCCTAGTGGTTTAGAGCACTGAGCTCATGATCTGATGACGTAGGTTTGAGCATAGATTCGAGCCAAGACTGAGCCCCCACCTCTCAAAAAAATTAACACCTCACACCATACCACACCTCACCACACATCCCACCTCACCACACCACACATCACCTCACCACACCACACCTCACCTCACCAAACCACGCCACACCTACACCACACCGCACCATCACACCACACACCACACCGCCCACTTACGTGCCCGTCAGTTCCGGCTCTGCCATGTTGATCAACAGTTTGATGTAGGTGTCGTCCTCGCTGATGTGGATGTGACGGTTGCCGTCCTTGTTGCAGGTGCGGAGTTTCTCGAACAAGCGCACGCAGAAACCCTTCTCCGCCTGCCCGTCCTGATCCCCGATGAGAATGTTGTAGGCCAGCATCACCTTGGCACGACACTCGGTGCAAAACCTGCGAGACACAAAGGACAAGGATTCACGAGGGAACGAGTTGTTTGAAAGAACGCTTTACGCAAAATGCGTAAAAACACGTTGAACGGTGTCATGTTTTTACCCCGTGGGGGTGTCGGGGGCTTATCAGAGTAAATACCATCCCCCACCTTCTGGAAATTCTGTGCTAGGAATTTTCCCTTTAAAAAAAAAAAGCAAAAAAAAAAAAAAAGCAAAATCCTGGTCTTTGTTTCTGCCTTGTTACTTTTCTTCCTGTCACCCCCTTCTTTTCTACTCTCTGCCTTCTTGGTCTATTCTCCTGCCTGTTTTACAAAAAAATTATCATTATTATTTTTTTTAGAAAGACTTGAAATTTAACAGTTCTCTCCCATGCCAAAGTTGGCTACGCTGGCCCTGACTTTCAGGCACTTAATGGCAGTGCGACGCACTTTTGCACACAAGGCAGCAATAGTTGCTGTCTGAGTATTTGACGAGGAAGTAAAAGAGACTTTGGAGAAAAAGTAGAAGAAGATGAAGAAGAAAAAAGAAGACAGAAAAGTAGATGCACAAGAAAAAGGAGAAGAAGAAGGAGAGAGAAGAATCAAAAAGAAGAAAGGAAGAGAGAGAGAAAAAGAAGAATGGTAAACAAGAAGAAGAAGAAGAAGAAGAAGAAGAAGAAAGAAGGATAAAACAAGAAGAAGAGAAAAGACAAAGAGAGAAGAAAGAAGAACGAAGAAGAAGAAGAAGAAGAAGAAAGAAGGAGTAAAACAAAAGAAGAAAAAAAGAAAAAAGGGAAAACAGGAAGAAGAGAAAGAAGAAGAAGAAAGAAGAAAGAAGAAGAAGATGATGGAGTAAAACAAGAAGAAGAAGGAGGAGGAGCAGCGAGGAACTGACCTGTGTTTGGTGAGGTAGGAAGACAGGGTTTCCTCAAACTTGGGACAACTGACCGTCAACACCGCCGCCTGACAATCCTGGCTCATCAGCTGCCACACCTCTGTCCAACAACTGGCAACAACACACACACCAACCAGTCAATCAATCAACCAGCTAAACAATCAATCAACTCATCCGTCAATCAACTGGTCCATTTACCAGTCCATCAATTCATTCCATCAAAATCAACTCACGACTTGGTGGCCTGGGATCCAGCCCAGGTTCATGTCACCACCAAGTCATCTGTTCACAGGGATTTTCCCTCTGGAGTTGACTGTCACCAGTGCTGACTCCTGGAGTTGACTGACGTTAGTGCTGACTCCTGGAGTTGACTGACATCAGTGCTGACTCCTGGAGTTGACTACTGACATCAGTGCTGACTCCTGGAGTTGACTACTGACATCAGTGCTGACTCCTGGAGTTGACTACTGTCATCAGTGCTGACTCCTGGAGTTGACTACTGTCATCAGTGCTGACTCCTGGAGTTGACTGACATTAGTGCCGACTCCTGGAGTTGACTGACATCAGTGCTGACTCCTGGAGTTGACTGTCACCAGTGCTGACTCCTGGAGTTGACTACTGTCATCAGTGCTGACTCCTGGAGTTGACTGTCACCAGTGCCGACTCCTGGAGTTGACTGACATCAGTGCTGACTCCTGGAGTTGACTGACATCAGTGCTGACTAAGTCCTTTGGATGAGATTTTAAACTAAGGCCCCATGGACAAACGCACGCAGAACATCTTGCGCGCTCGTTAAAACCTGTTCTGCCTTTCACAAGAGTAGGCCATTCATGCTGGCAAGAACGGATGACAAAAATTAATAAAAAAACAACACATGCACACTACTGGCGTCATGTTTAGACATCATTCCCGAAGTCAGAATATAGCTACCTTAATGATGGGCAAGAAAAGTCACACATGCAAAAATTTCACCATTGGTGGATGTCTGAGCTGTAGCCTAGGAGTACAAGAAAAAAAAAGATCAAAGGAAAAGAAACATACCTGGGGGTCTTGACTTTGTGAGTGTCCAGGGAGTGCAGGTTACACCTCTTCTTGCTTCTGCCCTTGGTGATGGTGTCCAGCACTCCTCGATACTTGGGCCTGCACAGGGTATGGTGGTCGTCAACAACACTTAAAGAGTGTGAACAATGATCAGTATGAATAGTAGCTCTGAATACTTTGACTATACACAGAGTAACTCCACACTGAACAGGGTATACAGGTCATCATCAACAATGATATGAATAGTAGCTCTGAATACTTTGAATATACAGAGAGTAACTCCACACTGAACAGGGTATATAGGTTATCATCAACTATGATATGAATAGTAGCTCTGAATACTTTGAATACACACAGAGTAACTCCACATTGTACAGGGTATATAGGTTATCATCAACAATGATATGAACAGTAACTCTGACACTTTGACTATACACAGAGTAATTCCACATTGTACAGGGTATATAGGTTATCATCAACAATGATATGAACAGTAACTCTTGACACTTTGACTATACACAGAGTAATTCCACATTGTACAGGGTATATAGGTTATCATCAACAATGATATGAATAGTAACTCTGAATACTTTGAATATACACAGAGTAATTCCACATTGTACAGGGTATACAGGTCATCATCAACACTTTGAGAGTCAACGATGATGTGAACAGTAACTCTGAACTCTTATAAATGCACACAGAATGTAGAGTAACTCCACACTTGGGCCTACACACATCATTCACAGTAAACTTCTTGGCGTGTAACCCAGCATACACACTGACTTGTATAATACCTATACACAATAGAATTCTTGTTCTTGCCCCTCCCCCACCCCCTAAAATACCCCAACAACATATTATGTTGATCCACAGATCAGATACAGGACAGTGAAGAGGTAAGGTCTGAAAAACGACCATATTTCTTCCATCCCCAAAAAAAACAACAACAGAAACTCAAAAGACCCCCCCCCCCCCCCCCCCCCCCCCCCCCCCGCCCCAACCAAAACTAAACCCACCCCCTTCAAACCAACCAGCTATAACAAAAAAACCCCTCCCAACAAAATCCATCAACCAAATGATATTCATCTGCAACAAGAATACTTGCACACTTTATCACACAGAAAGTTCAATACATTCCTCCCTCTGCGTTCGCTTATCAGGAAGGGTGCACACTGCCTGGTCTTCTCTGCTTGTCGTTTTGCTGAGGTCTGCCTGCTGGCCTCAGCTGACACCATAGCAGCTCATTTCATTGTAATACAGGTTGCATGCTGGGTGTGTTCACGATTCCAGCACCCCTTGAACGCCGACATGGATTAACGGATCTTTAATGTGCATAAACTGACCTTCTGCAAGTGTATATATTACATATACACAAAGGGAATTAAGGCACTGGCAGGTCTGCACTTGAAGTTGGCCTGGGGGATAGTAAAAATCCCCACCCTCGATTCACCAGACGCCACCAAGATTCAAACCCACGACTTCATGAACCCATGAGATTGGAACCCTTGGGATTTGAAGTCGAATGGTCTCAACCCCTCGGCTATAACATCCGTCATGATACAGTTGAATTTATACAAACATATGTATACGACACCCTTTCCCATAATTTCCTTTGTGCCAGCACTGACCCATGGATGTAGAAGAGACAGTAGAGAGATCGTGGGTTGCACACGTCGGCACACACAGACAGCTCCGAGTGCGGAGTGACCACCAGTGGCTCCAGGGTGGGGTAGCCGTTGGACTCCAAGTTCAGGAACAAATTTTCCACACTGCAAAAAACCATAACGATAAATTGATAAAGGATATTCCTGTATAACACAAAATCTTGTATTAAACTTACTGCGCATAAACTAAAGACTAACCATCTCGAACTGTGAAATTAAGAAGTGGTGCTGCTTATGATTTCATACAATAAACAATGAAATAAAACCTCTTCTTTATCAAACGCTCAGACAGCGACTATTGTCTGTCATACAAGCCAAAATGCATTGCGCTGCCCTTAAGCGCCTGACAATTCAGGCCCAGCACATCCTATCTCGGCATTGGAGAGAATTGCTGTATTTGAAGTCTTTTTTTATAAAAAAGGGCAGGTAAATGGACCAAGGAGGCCGAAGACAGACAAGGAGGTGGTCACACACACATACATGTGAAACAGAAAAGCATGCCCATAAATGAACACGTCATTCAATTGACACAAGCTGAAAGTCATACTAACATAGCCATATAATGGTACATCTCAAGGACAAATCTAAGGGAAAGCCTATCCTCCTACTCAGTATGGTGTTGAAGCAAATCCATACTTAGGACTTCTCTCAACGGTTTTAGACACTGCTTCTGCTTTGTCTTTAAACTGCATGGAGCAGGCATAGGACTGATAGCAGTTTTTGTACCTTAAAAAAAAAAAGTGAAAAGGACTAAAAAGAATACATCCACTATTTTCATTCTAATCATAACATTGAAGCAATACTATATAACACTCCTTTCTTTTCATGAATACCAATAACAACGACAAATAATAAAGAGGGTTTTATTAGTGCTGGACATTTGAAGAATAAATGTTCAGTATTTTATCACAAATTCAAGAAAGGATTAAGAGTGAAGCTACACTGTAAACTTGTGGATTCTGACTGTAGACACACGCACGCACACACACACTCTCTAGATTGGTGGTCTAGAGGTAACGCACAGGTGCTTAGAAAGGAAAAAGCACCAGTTTGATTTCCGTTTGACCCCAAACCTTTCCCTCATCCACTATACCACTGAGGGTGCTAAGTCTTTTGAATGAGATGTCAAACTGTAAGTCCCAAGCGAAACGCACATTCAATGATTCAGCGCACATAAAAGAACCCACAGCGACAAGAGAGTTGACCCAGCAAACTTAAAAAGACACCCTCACACAGTCATACTCATAAGGCAACAAATAAACAGAAAAAATAATAGTTGGGGAGGTGAGAACCCCCCCCCCCGCCCCCCTCCCTGACTGCTTCTTCTGACAGCTTACTCCACATAGGGTAAAGCAGCCGCAATCGTACATGCATTGTAAGTTGACTGCTTTGCTAAAAGTGTCAAACTACACCCACAAACATAACACAAAAACAAACATTGGAAAAAAAACAACAGACTAGTTGACATCCACACAGGAACACATGATCTTATCTCTTGACTAAAAGTAGTAAACTACAACACATACATCACACACACACAGCCACTTACACTCACACACACACAGGACCACCAGACTCTATCTCGTCTAACAACACACATCTCTTGTCCACACACACGCACGCACCATGCCATGCACACACACACCCCAAACCCTTACCTGCGTCGACAGCCGACACAAGGCAGAGACTGCGCCAGGTGGGAGAACACCTCTTTCTTGGTGACCATGAGGGAGACCACCAGGTCGTCCTTGTCCAGCACTTGGCACTTGCTGATGAACTTGTCCAGCTCCTTCTGCTTCACCTGACCCTCACACTCCACACACTTACTGAACTGCACCACCATCTGCACACAAACACAAGCACAGTATCAGATACTGAAGTATACTTGATAGCTCAGACAAATATGATTCACATTATAGTAGTAGGCTATTAAATTATACACAGTCACCACACACACAAAATCATATACATGTTATCATGCACACTGTACACACACACTCTCTCTCTCAGTGACACACACACGATACACACATGAGTTCTTATCCCATTATCCTCGAAATAAATGAATAAATTATAATAAATAAATTATTTTTTTAAAAGAATATAGAACACTCACACTCACATCACACACACAGACACTCACACAGCATACACATACACTCACTCACACACACACAAGCCAAGTTAGAAAGTATGAGTTAATTGTGAGAGAGTTCTTGACAAGTTCACTCCTTTACACTACAGCAAAAGCTTCACAAATCTTAACGACTTAAGGAACTTGTATTCCAAAGACACAGTGACACACACACTAAATCACACAAAAGTAAAACACATACAAAATGTATACATACACACACACACACACACAAAGTCACACACACAATCTGTTCACGTCACTTTTTTTAAAAAAAGTATTATGTCTAGTCACATTTCAACACCACGATTTTAAGTTTTATACACAATGCTCTTCTATGTGTGTGTGTGTGTGTGTGTGTGTGTGTGTGTGTGTGTGTGTGTGTGTGTGTGTGTGTGCACTCATGTGTGGGTGCAGACGTGTGTCTCTGTGTGAGCGCACATGTGTGTAGCTGTCTTGGTAACACTAACACTGTAACAGTGTGTATGAGCATGCATGCATACATGTATGTACATATAAACTTTTAAAAACTAAAAAAGTATCAATAATCTTTTTCTTTTTTAATTCTAGAAACATATCAATAATACTATTGGCTCAAGAAACGAGCCATATGAAAATGTATGGATTTAATTCTGGATCGTTAGAGATGATTTTAATCAGATTTTAAAATCTCACCTCTGATCACATTTTTATTTTTCAAGTCTACTTAAAATTGTAAATCAAGAGATTTAATCCAAAACTTGTATGTGACTATGTGTTCACAGATTGTCAGTCCAGGACAACATTCTATGTATAACATCTGACACCATAATAATGCCATGCCTGATTCAGTGATTGATTCTCTTGGCTTCTCAATCTGCTTGACAAACACACACACCCACTCTGTGTCAGATCTCAAACTGTAAACTTGTTCTAAAAGGGGGAAAAAGCTAGACCTTACTTAGTTAATATGGCTTCAGGACTTTTTTGCACACTGACACTGTTGCAAAACTATTGTATCTCTGTCTTTCTTGCACACTGACACTGTTACAAAACCATTGTATCTCTTTTTGTCTTTATTATCATTGTGTACCCGTATACACATACATGGCATGTGAGAGTGTGTGTATACACACATCAATTACACGTATGTGATCCTGACTTGAAAATGGTGACAATCTGACATGACAAAATCGGAGGGAAAAAATTTGAGTTTTTAACGGGCGAGTGAGTGCCATGCCTGATTATGATTTTAACAGCACAAGTCAAATGTAAAACACCCTATAACTCAGTAAAAACCTGGGCTTTGAAAGAAATGGCCTGTTGGGTCTTGAAATGTAAGTAAGACGACTGCTATCTTCCTCATTATACGACGTCTGCTCTCATTCATTGATTTTTGACATATTCTACATATTTCCTTGCCGGTGTGAATTTTGTTTAATGGATGTACACTGTATTTTAAACATGTCGCTTTTTCGGTGACACAAAACATAGGCGTTGTTATTATTTACAAAACATACAACATCCCCGCTATTTCTTACCTTGATATCGCTTTCCTCAAAAGGCATTTGACGTCTCGAGAAAGTAGTTTCTCTTTTGCAAAGACTAATAAGTCGCGCCATAACAGTTTACCATTCACTGATTTTGCCTCATATATTTTAAAACTGTTTCTTAAAAGTGAGCTCACGGACAAAATCTCAGAAATGCTGCAAGGAAACTTCAATCTGACATTGGGACACTTCGCAGCCAGTTGATGCAGTCGACCATATTGGCCTTGCCACATCGCCACAAGGAATTTCTTCCTCGCTTTGAAAAAGTAGTTCCCTATATAGTTTTTGTTTACCTGGAGAAACGATGTTTAAAATGAATATATTAATATACAGAAACCTGAAGTATGATATTTGTATTATTTACTGTCAATCATATCTTTAATTTTTTCTATACATATTTATCCTTATATGGTGCAGGGTGCAGATACTGACAAGATAGTGTTTACATATGGACAAACAGCATGATACTTCAAATATAATTAGGAACAGATTTCCAACAATAGTGTATTTTATAACGTTTTTATTGCAACAGTCGGCTTCTTTTTATTTTTTTCATGTCCAATCTCGCACCAACGCAGAATGCAGGTGCATGAATATTACCAATGAAGGATTGCATTTCCGGTTTTGTTCAATTTGACCCCTGGCCTTGGCCTTGTTTACTTCCTGTTCAATCGGTACACGTGAAATCGAGTAAAGGTTAGTAGAATTAGAAGAATTAGACGCTTAAATCATACTTAAAACACACAGAAATACAATTTTGTACAGTTAGAAGTAGAGTAATATTGACCGGAAAAAGCTTTTTCTCTATAGGTTTGAATTTACGAGAATGATTGCTGTGACAATAGTAGCTTTCAACTCTTCTGGATCAATACGTCGCAGTAACCACTTCTGGCTTTACGCTTTACTCTTCGATCTGTATTCTATGATTTTGGATAATGCTGCCTGTAATTGTAAAGGTGTCGTGTACACTTGTTTATTTTCTTATATCCTTTTTTTTTAAAAAGAAGGCTAAGCATATCAACGATGGATAAAAGGAGAGGGGTAGGGGAGGGTGGATGAGGAAGGAGCAGGTACCTAGGTAATGGAGGTGATTTTCCTGTCAAGAAAGGGACAGGAGAGGGTAGGATAGTAGGAAGCTGGAAGGAGTGGGGGGGGGGGGGGGGTGGGGGAAGGATAATAATTTAGAAGGCTTCCTACCATTGTTGTAGAGGTAGCGGCAGATTGAATCTGGACAATCTCTTCTCCCAGTTAATTCTGGACAGTCAGATATTGACTATTGTGTGGCCTGGGAGGAGTAGCATCGATCTGCTTCTGCACTGTTCTGTCATTTTTAACTTAAAAAAACTGTGACATTATAAAAGTGATGCTGCCTCAGTCAGTATCTGGGATTCTGTAGCCCAGGTATCAATCGATTGTTGTTCATGCATCGTCTGGTCTTGATGATGATGCATTGATGGAGCTTGTTCAGAAAACACAGAACATAATATGAACAAGAGAAAGTCTTGAAAGACTTTCACACAGCAGAAGGCCCAAAACAAAATTGTTGCCGTTGCTCTTCATTCATTTTTGTTTAACTGTCCAAAACTAATTTATTTATTTATTCTTTTATATCGAGGATCGGTGGTAATAAGCCTGTTAGAAACGAGTTTCTGACATGTGCGCCGTGTGTATCCGTTTTGTAAATTTTTCTTTCCACCACCATTAGCCATAGGTGTTCTGGGGATAGTTCGGAGACGGGTTAAACATGTGGTTACAGTAATATTCTGCATCGTTCCGGCAACAATGAGGTTGTGGATTCTTAGGCCACTCCCGAAGGGACAATACAGCTGCAGAAAGAAAAAATTTTGTCAAATGGGCAGCGAAAGGGCGACGGGCTGGGAACGAATCCAGAAACACGTACTTAAATGGTTTAACCTTGTTGGCAGGGTCTGAGCGACAAGTCCTGTTCTTACCATCACCTGCACACATCTCCTTCAACAAAGATTGAGTGGATTTCATTAAAGGCCTGAAACAGACTTGCACAGTTGTGCAAACAGTTGGGTAATCACAAACTCAGGTTAACTGTTGGGGAGTCTTAACCACCTGCATCCTTCAACATAGAGATGATTCATGCACTGAAGCAGCGCCTTGCAAACATGTATTAATCTTCACACGCACGATCTCAAGCACGCATTGCATGTTCCACACCCACACCCATCTCGATTCACAACATAGCTTTCACTGCACCCTCCTATCTCTGTGACTGTCTTCACCTATTTACACTTCTCGTTCCCTCCGTTCTGCTGCAGATACCCAGTGCAAGTTACAAACACCCAGGTTCAAAAAGTCCAGTGTTGGCTGTCGTTCTTTCACTATTTCTGATCCATCTATCTGGAGTGAACTCCCTCTCTCCCTTCACCCAAATCCTTCATTTGACACATTCAAATCACACACTCGTAATTTCCTACCTAGGCTAGGTAGGATCTTCCGCCGTCAAAAGGCATCATTACACCTCACATCTGTCACTACCTGCAGTCAATCTCCTCCATATCCATATCCTTGCCTTCGTGTGTTACGTGTGTGTGTGTGTGTGTGTGTGTAATTTGTTAACTTTATTTGTGAACAGTTGCATGCATGAGTGTGAATGGTTTAAATGCAAGCGCTTTGATTTGTTTGCTTTACAAGATTCAGCGCTATATATATAAATTCCATATTTTGTTATTATTATTAATTATTGAAGGTGGTGGGATTTTTATTTTATTTTATTATTGTATTTTATTTTATATCGAGGATAATGGAATAAGCACTTATGTGCTTTTTTACATCCAGTCCCCATGTGTATGCGTTTTTGTGAATTCTGTCATTTGACATTTGTTCCCACCGGCACACAATGGCCTACTCTTACGAAAAGGGGAACAGGATTTAACATGTGCGCAAGATGTTCTGCGTGCGTTCGCACACGGGGCCTCGGTTTATAGTCTCATCCGAAAGATGTATTTTTGTGAGGGTCATGAATGCATGCGGACCTGTGTCAAATGTGTTCAACAGCCGATACTGGGCCTGACAGGCCCACAACATAGATGTAGAATTAGAGAGAAGTCGATCTATTGATTAATAACTTTGTGAAAAGATGGACGCTACAGCCAAGTGGTTAAGACCTTTCAACTTCGTTCCCATGGCCCCATGAAGTTGTGGCCGGCGTCTGGTGAATTAAGGTGGGGATTTTTATGATAGATCTCCCAGGTCAACTTCAAGTGCAGACCTGTCAGTGCCTCGGTTCTCTTGGTGTATATATTGCATACACATGATGCAGAATATCAAACATGCATGTCAAAGATCATCCAGTAATTCTGGTCAGGGTTCAGTGGGTTACGTGAACATGAACATACCCAGCATGCATCCCTGAAGTTGGAACGCCACTCCCTTCATTTCATTGCGTGCAAACACAGAACTATGCCTATGTATACAGCTCATTATTGGTGAATCTTGGAGCTCTAGCCAAGGAATGAAAAAAAACAAAAAAACTTTAGACAAAGAGTCGAAAGACAGAGTTTATTCAATGCTTTAAAAAAATATTTTCCAATTTTAAAAAATTTCTTTTATTTTGAGGATAATGGAATAAGCGTTCATGCGCTTTTTACATCCAGTCCCCGTGCGTACGCAGTTTTGTCAGTTTTGTCACCCGTTCCCACCCGGCACGGAGTGGCCTACTCTTCCAGAAAGTGGAATGGGTTTTAACGTGTATGCAAGATGTTCTGTGTGCACTCGTACACGGGACCTCAGTTTATAGTCTCATCCGAAGGACTTTTGGGGGCAGTGGAGTCTGCACTAATGTAACTCCAGAGGGAAATAACCTCTTGAACAGGTTGCGAACCCGGATCAGCAGATCATGAGCATTGTGCACATCACTCTAACCCCCAGGCTATCCCATCCCCCAGCTTAAGCTGTTGGTGTCCACTGTGTGTCCAGCCAGGTTGATCAGTGTTGGTGTGGTCAGATAGGACGGACAATGGACCAAAGCTGGCAGTCGCTGGCGTCGGTGCTCAGCGCGGCAACGCTGGAATCTATTCAGGACCTCAAGTTCACGGCCATGACCCCTGTACAGGTCAGTTTGTGTTTTGTGTTGTGTGTATGTCTATGATTGAGGAGTCACATCACTTTGGTGATTAATGAACAGTGTATAGCACTTTCTTCATGAAAGTGTCACCATTTTAGTGAGAGAGATTGTGTTTTAACCACTTAACATTCATTACATTACTTTTCAATTTGTTTACATCATATTACATCACATTAATTACACCACAGCACACCACATTACAATAATTACATCATATCACATCACATTACGGCATATCACATTCCAATACATATAACATCACATTACAACAGACCACAGCACACCACACTACATGACATCATATCACATCACATTACAGCATATCGCATCACATTACAATACGTCACATCACATTACATTTACATCTCAGTATATTACGCTGCATATCATCTAGTCTTCTCAAGATGATTCGACAACCAGCCTTCTCCATCTTGCTTTGTATTCTTTCCTTCCTTCTCTCTGTCTCTGTCTCTCTCTCTCTCTCTCTCTCTGTCTCTCTCTCTCTCTCAGTGCTTCCTTCACTCAGCCTCAGGTCTGTCCAGTCTGAGATGTTGTCCTCTTCCTCCTCCCATCTCCTCTCTCTGTCTTCCTGTCATTCTCTTAGTCTCCCTCCTTGCGCTGACCCTTGCAGGACTGTCTTGGCAAGCCGTTTTGATCATGAATGAGCCGTTCCCATACTACTTCACTTTTGGTCTCCTCTATGTATTTTGGAATAATAGTTTGAATCAACGTATGGTCTGCATGCATGAAATTTAAAACCATCATTCATTCCTCTCTTCTCCCCTTCCATTTGAGATGCTGGGGACTCATCAGTATGAATAGCATCTCCACCTTCTGGAAATTGTGTACTAGGAATTCCCTCTTTTCTATCCTTCTCTTTGTTTACGTGCCTTGTTCCTTATCTTCCTGTCACCTCCTCCTTGTCCATTTTGCACCTTCTTGGTCCATTCTCTTACCATTTTTTTCCCAGAAAGTCAAAATAAAAATCATAGCAATTCTCTCCCATGCTGAAGTCAGATACGCTGGGTGTGACTTATCCTTGTGAATTATCCTCGAAATAAAAGAATAAATAAGGCAGCGCAACACATTTTTGCTCATATGATGGACAACAATAGTTACTGCCTGAGCATTCAGCAAAGAAGAAAACCAACATTCAAAACATTTGTGGGGCAGAATAGCCTAGTGGTTAGAATATTAAACTCATGGTCTGATTGTAAGTGAGAGCTTGAGTTCAAGTCTCCATTGAGGTATCAATGTGAAGGGAATTTATTCCTCCTTGGAGTTAAACTGGTTAACTTCATTCCTATGAAGGTCCATGAGATGAAAAGTCTGTATATAATACTGAAGTCAGGACATTGAAATGACATTCTGACACTTAGAAATGAAATATTGGTGACACATTGATGATTGAAAATCATAAATTATTCTATCTATCTATCTGTCCCGTAGTCTGACGACCGTGGGGGCACCCTCAAAGACTCAGCAACCAGTTCCCTCCATTCTTCTCTCTGTTCTGCCTTTCTCAGGGTTTTGTTGAGTTCTAGGCCTGTCCATTCACTGATGTTATCCTCCCAGCTCTTCCTTGGTCTGCCTCTTCTTCTTCCTCCTTGGACAGTGCCTTGCAAAACTGTCTTTGTAATTCCTTGGGATCTTGTGACATGCCCATACCACTTAAGTTTACGCTTTTTCACGATCGTTAGAAAGTTCTCATAGGGTCCAATGGTTTGCTGGATTCTGTTATGCACGCTTTCGTTGCTTATGTGGTCTTTGTAGGAGATGCCAAGGAGTCTCCGAAAGCATCTCATCTCCACTGCCTGTACTCTTCTCTCCAAATCTGCAGTCAGGGTCCATGATTCACAGGCATACAGAAATATGGATATGACAAGGGAGCGCATTAGTCTGATCTTGGAGATAAGTGAGATATTCTTATCTCTCCAGATGGTGTTTAGTTTTGACAAAGCTGTTATTGTCTGTGCAGTCCTGCATACTACTTCTGGCTTGGATCCCTGGTCGGATACAATGGCTCCCAGGTACTTGAAGCTTTGAACTGTTTCCAGCTTCTGGTCATTAACCCTGATATCAGTGCTAATGCCGTTGGTGTTATTAGTCATCAGTTTGGTCTTCTCTGCACTGATTTCCATGCCGTATGTTTTGGAGGCCTTATCCAAGTGTTCTGTTAGGCTGGCAAGCTCTTTTTCTGATCCTGCTATTCCATCAATGTCATCTGCGAAGCGGAGGTTTGTGATCATTCTGCCACCAATGCTGACTGATCCTTCATGATGTTCCAGTGCATCAGCCATGATTCTCTCAAGGAAGATGTTGAAAAGAGTGGGTGAGAGTAGACAGCCCTGCCTTACTCCAACTGTTGTTCGAAACCATTCTCCAATGTTGTTGTTGTAGTACACTGCACTGGTGGCCTCGCTGTACAGCTGTTTGATGACTCTGATCAGGTTTGCATTGATGCTGTACAAGTTCATGGTTGCCCACAAAGCTGCATGCCACACCCTGTCAAATGCCTTCTTAAAATCGATAAATACGTGGTATAGGTCTTGTTGATGTTGAAGGTACCGCTCACATAGTATTCTGAGGTTGAATATCTGTTCTGTTGTGCTGCGCCCTGCTCTGAAACCTGCTTGTTCCTCAGCAATGATGGTCTCTGCTTGTGGCTTCAGTCTATTCAATATTATCTGCAGCATGACCTTGCTTGGGTGACATATGAGGCTGATTGTGCGGTAATTATGGCATTGTTGTAGATTTCCTTTCTTGGGGAGGGTGATGATGAGTGACTGCGTCCATGGTGTTGGCCATTTTCCTGTCTGCCAGATCTTGTTGCAGATTCTTAGTAGGGCGCTGATCATGGCTTCCCCTCCAGCTTGGACCAACTCAGCTGGAATGTTGTCAGCCCCTGCTGACTTCCCCTTTTTCAGCGATCTGACTGCTGTTTCCACTTCTTCTCGGAGGATAGGGTGACTGTCTGTGTCTTTGCTTTCGGGTACATTAAGGACTTCTGGATCTCCTGCGGTTCTATAGTTATACAGGTCGGAGCAGTATTCTGTCCATCTGTTCAGAATATCCTGGTCGTCAGTGAGACACTTCCCATTTTTGTCTTGGATTGTTAAACCTTTTCTCTGTTTCGTGCTAGTCAGGTCTTTCACCAGCTGATATGCTTTCTTGCTATTGTTTTTCTTGATGTTCTCTTCAATGTCTTGGCACTGTTCACCGATCCATTTCTCTTTTGCCTCCGTCATGGACTTCCTGATTCTTTTGTTGACTGCCCTATATTGTTCTGCTCTTTCTTTTGTTTCATTTTTCTTTTTCTTCAACTCTCTACGCTTGTCGCATAGTTGTAGGATGTTAGGTGTGACCCATGGTTTTTTGACTGGTCGGCGTTTGCGAAGAAGCTCGTTTGCTGTTTCAGTCACTGCTGTATTGAAACTATTCGTCAGTGTGTCTATGTCTGAGTCTAACACAGTGAGTGCTGCAAACTTTCCACCTATCCTTGCTTGAAAAATTTCTACTACCTCTGGGTCCTTCAGCTTCTCGAGGTCAAATTTGATCCTGATGTTGTTCCGCTTGTGGATTTTCTTTAGACGTAGTCGGAAAGTCATCATCACAAGATCATGATCACTCCCTATGTCTGCTCCTGGAAAACTTCGTGTCTGTGCGATGTTAACGCTAGACTGAAACCGTCTTTTCACCATGATGTAATCTATTTGGTTGTGGTGTTCTCCATTTGGGCTATGCCATGTCCATTTTCTGGATTTCTTGTGTGGGCCAAGTGTATTCACTAGCTGGAGGTGGTTGTTACTGGCAAACTCCAGGAGTCTCAAGCCTCTTTCATTTGATTGGTTATTACAATGTGGCCCACAAACGCCCTCCCAGTCTTTCCATGCATCTTCTCCTACCTTGGCGTTCCAGTCGCCTTGCACAACGAGGATGTCTTTCTTGGGTGTTTGATTCAGAACCTCTTAAATTATTCACAAACCGAAATTAAAACAACTGCAAACATGATGACATTTTGAATTATTGAGACAAGTTGTTGACATAAAGTGACACATTGCTGACACACTAAGCAGCTGTTGTCATGTTGAAATGACACATTCTGGTATTGTTAACACACTGGAATGATGATTGCCATGTTGAAATGACACAGTCTGTTGAATGCATCATTACACATTGTTGACACAATATGACACATTGTTGACACACCCAAACAATATCTGACATGTTGAAATGACACAGATTGTTGGTACAACCTGACACATGCCAACACACTAAAACAACACATGGCCGACACACTAAAATGACACATGGCCGAAACACTAAAATGGCACATGGCCGACACTAAAATGGCACATGGCCGACACACTAAAATGGCACATGGCTGAAACACTAAAACGACACAAGGCTGACACTCTGAAATGATCATGAGCCTTGCCCATACTACTCTCCCCAAAAGTCCTTCGGATGAGACTATAAACTGAGGTCCCGTATGCGAACGCACGCACATCTTACGCACACGTTAAAACCCATCCCGCTTTTCGGAAGAGTGGGCCATTATGTGCTGGTGGGAACGGATGACAAAATTTACAAAACTGCATACACACGGGGACTGGATGAAAAAACCCAGCACATGAGCGCTTATTCCATTATCCTCAAAATAAAAGAATAAATAAATAAAAATGGATGACAAAATTGACAAAACTGCATACACACGGAGACTGGATGGAAAAAACCCAGCATATGAGCGCTTATTCCATTATCCTCGAAATAAAAGAATAAATAAATAAAAACGGATGACAAAATTGACAAAACTGCATAAACACGGGGACTGGATGGAAAAAAAGCAGCACATGAGCGCTTATTCCATTATCCTCAAAATAAAAGAATAAATAAATAAAAACGGATGACAAAATTGACAAAACTGCATATACACGGGGACTGGATGAAAAAACCCCAGCATATGAGTGCTTATTCCATTATCCTCAAAATAAAAGAATAAATAAATAAAAACGGATGACAAAATTGACAAAACTGCTTACACACGGGGACTAGATAAAAAAAACCAGCACATGAGCGCTTATTCCATTATCCTCAAAATAAAAGAATAAATAAAAAATAAAAACGGATGACAAAATTGACAAAACTGCATACACACGGGGACTGGATGAAAAAAAAGCAGCACATGAGCACTTATTCCATTATCCTCGAAATAAAAGAATAAATAAATAAATAAATAAAAACGGATGACAAAATTGACAAAACTGCATACACACGGGGACTGGATGGGGAAAAAAGCAGCACATGAGCGCTTATTCCATTATCCTCAAAATAAAAGAATAAATAAATAAAAACGGATGACAAAATTGACAAAACTGCATACACACGGGGACTGGATGAAAAAAACCCAGCACATGAGCACTTATTCCATTATCCTCAAAATAAAAGAATAAATAAATAAAAACGGATGACAAAATTGACAAAACTGCATACACACGGGGACTGGATGAAAAAAAAGCAGCACATGAGCGCTTATTCCATTATCCTCAAAATTAAAGAATAAATAAATAAAAACGGATGACAAAATTGACAAAACTGCATACACATGGGGACTGGATGAAAAAAAAACCAGCACACGAGCACTTATTCCATTATCCTCAAAATAAAAGAATAAATAAATAAAAACGGATGACAAAATTGACAAAACTGCATACACACGGAGACTGGATGGAAAAAAACCCAGCACACGAGCGCTTATTCCATTATCCTCAAAATAAATTAAATAAATAAAACGTTGAAACTATTGAAATTATCCTTGAGCGCTTTAGTTTGTTGCTTTACAAGATTCAGCGCTATATAAATTCCATACATTATTATTATTATTAATTATTATTATATAAAATTAAAAAATTAAATTAAAATGGAATGTCGACAGGCAGCCTGCATCCCTCAGTTTCTGAAGAACAAGGATGTGGCGGTGGAGGCAGTGACAGGCAGCGGCAAGACTCTGGCTTTCCTCGTGCCCCTCATGGAGATTCTGCGCCGCAGGGAAACTCCGCTGAAAAAACACGAGGCGAGGGCTGGGTTTTGTTTGTTTGTTTGTTCTTGTAATTTTTGTTCTTTTCCTTTTTTTTCCTTTTGCTTTCTTTGTTCTATCTCTATCTATCTGTCCCGTAGTCTGACGACCGTGGGGCACCCTCAAAGACTCAACAACCAGTTCCCTCCATTCCTCTCTCTGTTCTGCCTTTCTCAGGGTTTTGTTGAGTTCTAGGCCTGTCCATTCGCTGATGTTATCCTCCCAGCTCTTCCTTGGTCTGCCTCTTCTTCTTTCTCCTTGGACAGTGCCTTGCAAAACTGTCTTTGCAAGTCCTTTGGATCTTGTGACATGCCCATACCATTTAAGTTTACGTTTTTTCACGATCGTTAGAAGGTTCTCATAGGGTCCAATGGTTTGCTGGATTCTGTTATGCACGCTTTCGTTGCTTATGTGGTCTTTGTAGGAGATGCCAAGGAGTCTCCGAAAGCATCTCATCTCCACCGCCTGTACTCTTCTCTCCAAATCTGGACCCTGACTGCAGATTTGGAGAGAAGAGTTCTTTGTTTTATATGTTTAAAAAAAATTCTTTTTTTTTTTTTAAAGCTTTAAGATATTTCTGATCCTACCACTACATTAGTGTTATTTTTCTCTACTTCTGATCCTACCACTACATTAGTGTTATTCTTCTCTATTTCTGATCCCACCACTACATTAGTGTTATTTTTCTCTATTTCTGATCCCACCACTACATTAGTGTTATTTTTCTCTATTTCTGATCCCACCACTACATTAGTGTTATTTTTCTCTACTTCTGATCCTACCACTACATTAGTGTTATTTTTCTCTACTTCTGATCCTACCACTACATTAGTGTTATTTTTCTCTATTTCTGATCCTACCACTACATTAGTGTTATTTTTCTTATTTTGCTCCCACCCCACCCTTTCCTGTTCCTCAGCTAGTGTACCAATGGTGAGATTTTTTGTGTGTACACATGAGTGTTTTATTTCCCCACCATTTTAATTAAGGTACCTGCATTCCGACTTCGGGGATACAGTTGGGAATTGAACCTTCCAACTTTGCCAGGACAGTCAGTAGGTACCTCCCTGCTCTTTCTGATGTTCAACTGTCATGGGTTCTTTTGACGTGCACAAGTCTGTAAGCCACACAGGTCTGAATGGTTTAGAGTCTTCTCCAAGATTTGACATTCAGTTTGATTTTTCTTGTCAAACTGGGAAGAAAGGGCAAGGCTGGGAATGGAACCTAGAATATCACAGATTTACTTGTTAGGAAGGTGAAGGTCTTAACCATCCTGCCACCTTCCTTCTTATGTTTGTGTTATAAAACCGCATACTTCCATGTATGTGTTATGTAAATCTGTATATGTAAATGCATGCATGTGTACAATTTGTATCAATTGTTATTATTGAGCTAAAAATATGGATCTTTGGATGTTCTGGCTCAGTTTGACAAAAATTTCTGTTGCTGACCCTAAGATCCATATAAACTATGCATGTTTAAGATCCTTTGACAAATGCAATGGCTCATTATAGTTTTGAAGTTAGAGTAAATGAGAAATAAATAAAGAAGAGACACACGGTTAACTGCCGTTTACTTTTTGAGAATCTGACACTCTCACTCACTTAAGTATCGTTAATTTTTTTCTACCAATATCGTTTGATCTTGTTTCAGGTAGGGGCGATAATTTTGACGCCAACCCGAGAACTTGCTATCCAGATTGACGAGGTTGTCTCCCATTTCCTGCAGCGTTGCCCGCAGTTCTCTTCCCTGCTGCTGATAGGGGGCAGCAGCTGCAAACAGGACATGAACAAATTTATCACACATGGGTGAGTGCAGGCAACAGAACAACAACAACAACAACTGCATTGTATTGTGTTTTGTTGTATTGTTTTATTGTGTATTGTATTGTATTGTATTGTATGCTACTTTCAGTCACAAGGGAGATGGGATAGTCCGATGGTTTGAGCGTTGCGATCTGATGGCCCAGGTTTGAGCCATCATCAAGAGGATTTTTTCCCCTGGAGTTAACATCAGTGCTGACTCCACTCCCTTGAACGTACTTTGGATGAGACTATAAACCGATGTCCCATGTGCGAACACAATTAGAACGTCTTGAGCACATGTTTAAACCTGTTTTGCCTTTTAGAAGAGTAGGCCATTGGTGCTGGTTGGAATGGATGGCAGAATTTACAAAACTGCATGCATGCAGGAATTGGATGTGAAAAAGTACATGAGTGCTCATTCCAATATCCTCAACCCCCCCTCCCCCCAAAAAAAACTCCCAAACAACAAAAAAACAAAAACAAAACCCACAGCAGATTTCTCTGAATGAAATCCGGGTTGCTCACCCTGGGGAGAGTGTCACCACAAGAGCAGTGCCACCTTTAACAAAAAACTTTTTTAAAAAATAGATTTTCCTGTTCGCATGTGTGTTTGTTTCCCAGTCAAAATGGCTTTTTTTTCCCTACAGAATTTTGCCAAGGACAGCTCTCTTGTTTTTGTCTTTTGTTTGAGTTTTTCTTTAAACATGATCTGAATAAGTATTGCACACAGGACCTTGGTTTATCATTTCATCCAAAAGACTAGTACCCAGACCACCACTCAATGATGGGGGCAAATTTTGGGTTCAAGCTGGGATCAAAACAGGGACTTCTCGCTTTCTAAAAGGTAAAGATATTTCCATAACCTATGTGGTTATAGGGGAGCGAGATGTCAGAGACCTCAGCTTCTCCAGGGGCCAGCATTTTGAGGGCAGCGCCCATCTCCTCTCCCTCCCTGCTTTACCTTCCCTGACCCTAAAGAGGGCAGGTACTCATTGACAGCTTTCTAGGCAGGTATATTATAGAGGGACGGGATAGCCTGGTGGCGCATTGCTCTTGTGATCAGCTGACCCGCGTTTGAATCTCGTTCAAGACAAGAGGATTTTTTCTCTGGAGTTAACATCAGTGCTGACTCCACTCTCCCCAAAAGTCCTTCGGATGAGACTATAAACTGAAGTCCCATGTGCAAACGCAAGAAGAACATTTTGCACACATGTTAAAACCTGTTTCGCTTTTCAGAAAAGTAGGCCATTGTGTGCTGGTGGGAACAGATGACAAAATTGACAAAACTGCTTACACACGGGGACTGGATGTAAAATAGCACATGAGTGCTTATTCCATTATAATAATAATAATGTATGGAATTTATATAGCGCTGAATCTTGTAAAGCAACAAATCAAAGCGCTCATAACAACAAAATTATCCATTATCCTTGAAATAAAAAGAAATTTTTAAAAAAAAGGTCTAAGCCACCTGTCTACTGACTGTATTTGGTGTAGTTTGCTGTGTACTGCACGGTGTTATCTGTGCAACAGTACAAGTACACGTGTGTTCAGTGTTAATGGAGTCGTGTGCAATATTGGGGGAAATGTCATTTTGGTTTCTTTGTTTTATATGTTTAAAAAAAATTCTTTTTTTTTTTTTAAAGCTTTAAGATATTTCTGATCCTACCACTACATTAGTGTTATTCTTCTCTATTTCTGATCCCACCACTACAGTAGTGTTATTTTTCTCTATTTCTGATCCCACCACTACATTAGTGTTATTTTTCTCTATTTCTGATCCCACCACTACATTAGTGTTATTTTTCTCTATTTCTGATCCCACCACTACATTAGTGTTATTTTTCTCTACTTCTGATCCTACCACTACATTAGTGTTATTCTTCTCTATTTCTGATCCCACCACTACATTAGTGTTATTTTTCTCTATTTCTGATCCCACTACTACATTAGTGTTATTTTTCTTTCTTTCTTCCCTCCTCCCCCCCCCCCTTCCTGTTCCTCAGCTAGTGTACCAATGGTGAGATTTTTGTGTGTGTACACGTGAGTGTTTTATTTCCCCACCATTTTAATTAAGGTACCTGCATTCCGACTTCGGGGATACAGTTGGGAATTGAACCTACCAACTTTGCCAGGACAGTCAGGAGGTACCTCCCTGCTCTTTCTGATCTTCAACTGTTCTGGGTTATTTTGACGTGCACAAGTCTGTAAGCCACACAGGTCTGAATGGTTTAGAGTCTTCTCCAAGATTTGACGTTCAGTTTGATTTTCTCGTCAAACTTGGGAAGAAAGGGCAAGGCTGGGAATGGAACCCAGAACCTCACAGGTTTACTTGTTAGGCAGGTGAAAGTCTTAACCATCCTGTCACCTTCCTTCTTACGTTTGTGTTATAAAACTGCATATATCCATGTCTATGTTTTTGTAATTCTATATGTGCAAAATACATGTACGTGTGTGTGTATGTATATATATATATATATATATATATATATATATATATATATATATATATATATATAGTAGTATGTTCTTTTGAGCCAGAAGGCCCATAGAGCCGGAGCTTATCCCGGTTTCTGTAGCGTTAAGCGAACTGATGGTTTTTCACCACCCCTGTGACAGGACGCTAGTCTGTCGCCAGATACTTCCCCAGCAGAGCTGGTACCCACTTGTACACCTGGGTGGAGTGAGGAAAATAGGAGTAAAGTGTCTTTCCCAAGGACACAACACCGAGTGGAGCAGGGATCGAACCCGCGACCTCTGGATCCCGAGTTGACCGCCTGAACCACTCGACCACGGTGCCTCAATATATATATATATATATATATATATATATATATATATATATATATATATATATATAAATTATTATTGAGCTAAAAATATGGATCTTTGGATGTTCTAGTTCAGTTTGACAAAAGTTTCTGTTGCTGACCCTAAGATCCATATAAATTATGCATGTTTAAGATCCTTTGACAAATGCAATGGCTCATTATAGTTTTGAAGTCAGAGTAAATGAGAAAGAAATAAAGAAGAGACACACGGTTAACTGCCGTTAACTTTTTGAGAATCTGACACTCTCACTCACTTAAGTATCGTTAATTTTTTTCTACCAATATCGTTTGATCTTGTTTCAGGTAGGGGCGATAATTTTGACGCCAACCCGAGAACTTGCTATCCAGATTGACGAGGTTGTCTCCCATTTCCTGCAGCGTTGCCCGCAGTTGTCTTCCCTGCTGCTGATAGGGGGCAGCAGCTGCAAACAGGACATGAACAAATTTATCACACATGGGTGAGTGCAGGCAACAAAGAAGAAGAACAACAACAATTGCATTGTATTGTGTTTTGTTGTATTGTTTTATTGTGTATTGTATTGTATTGTTTTATTTTGTATTGTATTGTTTGCTACTTTCAGTCACAAGAGAGATGGGATAGTCTGATGGTTTGAGCGTTGCAATCTGATGGCCCAGGTTCGAGCCATCATCAAGAGGATGTTCCCCCTGGAGTTAACATCAGTGCTGACTCCACTCCCTTGAACGTACTTTGGATGAGACTATAAACTGATGTCCCATGTGCGAACACAATTAGAACGTCTTGAGCACATGTTTAAACCTGTTTTGCCTTTTGGAAGAGTAGGCCATTGGTGCTGGTTGGAATGGATGGCAGAATTTACAAAACTGCATGCATGCAGGAATTGGATGTGAAAAAGTACATGAGAGCTCATTCCAATATCCTCAACACCCCCTCCCCCCCCCCCCCTCCCAAATAAAAAAACCCCAAACAACAAAAAAGCAAAAACAAAACCCACAGCAGATTTCTCTGCATGAAATCTGGGTTGCTCACCCTAGGGAGAATGTCACCACAAGAGCAGTGCCACCTTTAACAAAAAAAATTTTTTAAAAAGAAGATTTTCCTGTTTGCATGTGTGTGTTTGTTTCCCAGTCAAAATGGCTTTTTTTTCCTACAGAATTTTGCCAAGGACAGCTCTCTTGGTTTTGTCTTTTGTTTTAGTTTTTTTTAACATGATCTAAATAAGTATTGCACACAGGACCTTGGTTTATCATTTCATCCAAAAGATTAGTACCCAGACCACCACTCAATGATGGGGGCAAATTTGGGGTTCAAGCTGGGATCAAAACAGGGACTTCTCGCTTTCTAAAAGGTAAAGGTATTCCCATAACCTATGTGGTTGTAGGGGAGCGAGGCGTTAGAGACCTCAGCCTCTCTAGGGGCCAGCATATTGAGGGCGGCGCCCATCTCCTCTCCCTCACTGCTTTACCTTCCCTGACCCTAAAGTGGGCAGGTACCCATTTACAGCTTTGTAGGCAGGTATATTATAGAGGGACGGGATAGCCTGGTGGCGCATTGCTCTTGTGATCGGCTGACCCGGGTTCGAATCTCGTTCAAGACAAGAGGATTTTTTCTCTGGAGTTAACATCAGTGCTGACTCCACTCTCCCCAAAAGTCCTTTCGGATGAGACTATAAACTGAAGTCCCATGTGCAAACGCAAGAAGAACATTTTGCACACATGTTAAAACCTGTTTCGCTTTCAGAAAAGTAGGCCATTGTGTGCTGGTGGAACAGATGACAAAATTGACAAAACTGCTTACACACGGGGACTGGATGTAAAATAGCACATGAGTGCTTATTCCATTATAATAATAATAATGTATGGAATTTATATAGCGCTGAATCTTGTAAAGCAACAAATCAAAGCGCTCATAACAACAAAATTATCCATTATCCTTGAAATAAAAAGAAATTTTTAAAAAAAAGGTCTAAGCCACCTGTCTACTGACTGTATTTGGTGTAGTTTGCTGTGTACTGCACGGTGTTACCTGTGCAACAGTACAAGTACACGTATGTTCAGTGTTAATGGAGTCGTGTGCAATATTGGGGGAAATGTGTCATTTTTGGCCTTGTTGTCTTGTTTTCAGAGGAAACATTCTCATCGCCACGCCGGGTCGCCTGGATGACCTGTTCTCCCGCAAACAGCCTGGGTTTAATTTAGCAGCAAGCGTCAAAGCATTGGTGAGTTTTTGTAATACATATATAAAACAAAATTTTAAAAAGTTAAGGAGTCTCATAACCTATAAGGTCGTAGGGGAGTGAGGCGTCAGAGACCTCAGCTTCTCTAGGGGCCAGCATATTGAGGGCGGCGCCCATCTCCTCTCCCTCACTGCTTTACCTTCGCTGACCCTAAAGAGGGCAGGTACCCATTGACAGCTGGGTGAACTGGGGGAACTGTACTGAAGCCAAGGCGCGCAAACGGTCACCCATCCAAGTGGTAACCACGCTCGACGCTGCTTAACTTGGCTGGGGGAAAGCGAGTGCTCCGACCACTGAGCTATCCCGTCCCCATAATACATATATATATATATACATATTGATAAATATGATACAGGTAATATGCATGCTTATATATTCAGAGGCCCAGACAAATCTGATGATGACACTTCTCTAAGGTAAGGTTGAGGGTAGAAGGAAAAGAGGCAGACCACCAACATCATCCTATCAATTGACTGTTAATTATTACAGGTTGCTTGACTGTGTGAGACTGAGTTGAGTGCAAGCGCTTTGGTTTGTCTGTGCAAGATACAGCGCTATATAAATTCCATTTATCATCATCATCATCATCATCATCATCATCATCATCATTATTATTATTATTATTATTATTATTATTATTATTATTATCCTACATTGCCAACATCACTGAGGTCAGTGGTCTGGGAGGAGGGCTACAGGAGATGGTAGAACTCAGCAGAGACAGAGAAAGATGATGAACCCTGGTGGTGGCATTGCGTGGAGCTCCTACCAACGACAGCGGCGATGGAGACAGTTGGAGTTGAGTTGATGTACAGAGAGGGAGAAAGATAGACTTAGTAATAAATGATGATTCATCGACCATGGTGGAAGGAACCTCAAGTCTCCATTGACAAGTATCTATCTGATGGGATGTTGTTCCTGGAGTTAACAGGGGGTGGGATAGCCTAGTGGTTAGAGCATTTAGCTCATGAGCTGGATCTGCCAGCCCAGGTTTGACTCTGTGAGCCACCTCTGTAACACCTGTTTAAGGGGATTTTCCCCCTGGAGTTAACATCATTGCCGATTCCACTCTCCCCAAAAGTTCTTGGGATGAGACTATTAACAGAGGATGTCTTTCACACAGGTTAAAACCTGTTCTGCCTTTGGCAAGAGGAAGCCATTGCATCCCTGTAAGAGCAGACGGACAACATAATGTAAAACACATGCTTTTTTTTTACATTAAATTAAAAAAAAAAAAATCTTTTATTTCGAGGATAACTGAATAAGCATTTATGTGCTTTTTTTGTATACATCTAGTCCCCGTGTGTATGCAGTTTTGTCAATTTTGTCATCCGTTCCCACCGGCACACAATGGCCTACTCTTCTGAAAAGCGGAACAGGTTTTAACATGTGCGCAAGATGTTCTGCGTGCGTTCGCACACGAGACCTCGGTTTATAGTCTCATCCAAAGGACTTTTGTGGGGAGTGGAGTCGGCACTGATGTTAACTCCAGAGGAAAAATCCTTTTGATCGAGATTTGAACCCGGGTCAGCAGATCACGAAAACATCACGCTAACCACCAGGCTATCCCATCCTCCATTCGGTTACCATGTGCATGTGGCTCTGTAAATTTTGTCATCTGTTCCCAGTAAGTAAGTCTTGTATCTGTTTGTGGTCTGATGTGAATAAGTGATACATGGTATTTTTATGTGGTGCTGTATATATGCATGACTGATGTGTGTGTGTGTTTGTGGTGTGCGTGTGTATGTGTGTGTGTTTGTGGTGTGTGTGTATGTCTGGGTGTGTGTGTGAGCGTGTGTGTGTATGTGTGTGGTTGTGTGTGTGTGTTTTGTGGTGTGTGTGTGTCTGGGTGTGTGTGTGTGAGCGTGTTTGTGTGTGTTGTATGTGTGTGTGTTTGCGTGTTTGTATGTGTTGTGTGTGTGTTTGTGGTGTGTGTGTCTGGGTGGGTGTGTGAGTGTGTGTGTTGTGTGTGTGCGTGCGTGCGTGTGTGTGTGTGTGTCCACAGGAGATCCTGGTTATGGATGAAGCAGACCGTCTGCTGGACATGGGCTTTGAAACCAGGTCATTATTTCTCTCCCTCTGTCTGTCTGTCTGTCTGTCTGTCTTCCGTCTATCTGTCTGTCTTCCTTCTGTCAGTTTTTCTGTCTGTCTGTCTTTCTGTCTGTCTTCCTTCTGCCTGTCTTCTATCAGTTTTTCTGTCATTTTTGTCTGTTCGTACATCTTTCTGTCTTGCCTTTCATCTGTCATTTTTGTCTTTCTCAAGTCAAGTCAAAATTTTATTTCCAGATGGTACATTGAATAAGCAATGCATTTGCTTTTTTTCATCAAGCCATCTATCTAAGAACAAATTTCGTAATGATTATACTAGGACACTACATTATTACATCATTTACCATTGAATTAAACCAGTAAAAAAAGGAAAAAAATCGATAAGGAAATACATTGAAAATTCAAATTACCACATATACATACACAAGCACACACATACTCATGCACACCTGAGCGCGTGCGCGCTCACGTCCACACACACACATTTAAATAAAAATGTTTTAAGAATTAAAAAAAGAAAATCATAAAACGTCAGGACAAACAAATTACTTCACCTACTGCTTTATCCATTCTTACACGTTTATACTTTAGATAATAAAAAGGTACAGGAATAAAACGTTAGAAAATACTAGGCATTCGTCATTTCTTGTCTGCTGTATGTCTTTCTATCTCAGTATTTGTCATTATCTGCCTCCTTTCTATATATTTCTTTCTGTTTTCCTATCTATCTTTAAACAGTTTGGTCTGTCTTATGTGTGTGTGTTTGTGTGTGTGTGTGTGTGCATGTGTGTGTTTGTGTGTGTGTGAATGTGTGTGTGTGTGTGTGTGTGTGTGTCATATCTTGTCTCCAGTCTCCAGTGTCTGTCTGTATACCTGTCTGTCTTTCATCTGTCTATCAGTCTGACTGTCTGTCTGTCTATCTTTCTATCTGTGTACCCATCTTTCATCCTTTCTGTCTGCACATCTTTTTGTGTGTATTATTTCTGTTTTTCATCTTTCTGTCTGTTCTTTCTGTCTCTACACCTTTCTTTCTGTCTCAGTATCTTTCTATCTTCTACCTGTCTGTCTGTCTGCTTGCCTGATTTGTCTTTGCAAGATATAGCGCTATACAAATTTCATTTATTATTATTATTATTATTCTTATTATTATTCTTATTCTTATTATATCTAAGTTCTGTTTCTCTATTGCCAGTTATTTTAGTGATCCTGTCTGCTTTTATATCTTCTGTCCAGCTGCTGTCTTTCTCTTCTCTCTGTCTGCTTTCCTGTTTGTATTTCTCCCTGTCTGTCTTTATTTGTCTGTTATGCATATCTGTGGGTCTGTCTGTTGCGCTCAGCATAAAGCATGGCTTCAACTGCCAAACCTGGGGAAGGAGAAAGCTGAAAGCTGTCTCCCCTTTGTATTATTCTTCTTTTACGTATTATTCTTTTATTTCGAGGATAATGGAATAAGCACTCATGTGCTTTTTTTCAACCAGTCCCCGTGTGTATGCAGTTTTGTCAGTTTTGTCATCCGTTCCCACCGGCACACAATGGCCTACTCTTCCAAAAAGCAGTACGGGTTTTAATGTGTGCGCAAAATGTTCTGCGTGCGTTCGCACACGGGACCTCGGTTTATAGTCTCATCCGAAGGACTTTTGGGGAAAGTGGAATTGGCACTGATGTTAACTCCAGAGGAAAAATCCTTTTGAATGAGAATCAAACCCAGGTCAGCAGAGCACGAATACATCACTCTTACCACCAGGCTATCCCGTCTCTCACTCTCTGTGTCTCTCTCTTTCTCTCTCTCTCCCCTGATGGAGTGTGTTTGTCTGTCTGTCTGCCTTTCTGTCTGTCTCTACGTCCATGTCTCTGTCTGTCCTTCCTTCTCTCTGTTCTTTTCAGTCCCCCCTCCCAAAAAAAGGGAACAGATATGTTCATTTTTACACTTTAATCCTATTTGCATAATTTGTTTCTATTTTACATATCATTTGCATACATTTATCCCCAATTTGCATACTTGTGCTCCTTTATTTGCATATACACATGCACGCACACAGCATCAACTCTATTCTGGCCCACCTGCCCAAGCTGCGTCGCACAGGTCTGTTCTCGGCGACGCAGACGGATGAAGTGGACAGCCTGATTCGTGCCGGTCTGCGTAACCCGCTACGCATCGCGGTGAAGGAGAAGACATCGTCCAGTGATGCCGAACAGAGGACTCCGTCCACACTGATGAATTACTACATGGTGTGTTGGTGTTGTGTTGTGTTGTGATGTGTTGTGGTTGTTATGTGGTTGTGTGTTATGTTGGTGTTGTGTTGGTGCTGTGTTGTGTTGGTGTTGTGGTTTGTGTTGTGATGTGGTTGTGTTATGTTGGTGCTGTGTTGGTGTTATGTTGGTGTTGTGTTGTGTTTTGTGTTGTGTTGGTGTCATTTTGGTGTTGTGTTGGTGCTGTGTTGGTGTTGTGTTGTGTTGGTCCACACTGATGAATTACTACATGGTGTGTGCTGTGTTGTGTTGTGTTGGTGTTGGTCCACACTGATGAATTACTACATGGTGTGTTGGTGTTGTGTTGTGTTTTGTGTTGGTGTTGTGTTGGTGTTGTGTTGGTCCACTGATGAATTACTACATGGTGTGTGCTGTGTTGTGTTTGGTGTTGTGTTGGTGTTGTGTTGTGCTGTGTTGGTGTTGGTGTTGGTCCACACTGATGAATTACTACATGGTGTGTGCTGTGCTGTGTTGGTGTTTGGTCCACACTGATGAATTACTACATGGTGTGTGCTGTGCGGTGTTGTGTTGTGTTGTGTTGTGTTGTGTTGGTCCACACTGATGAATTACTACATGTGTGTGCTGTGTTGTGTGTGTTTGGTGTTGTGTTGTGTTGTGTTTATGTTGGTCCACACTGATGATTTACTACATGGTGTGTGCTGTGCTGTGTTGTGTTGTTTTTGTGTTGTGGTTGTTGTGTTGTGTTGGTGTTGGTGCACACTGATGAATTACTACATGGTGTGTCTGTGTTTGTGTTGTGTGTTTGTGTTGTGTTGTGTTGGTCCACACTGATGAACTACTACATGGTGTGTTGGTGTTGTGTTGTGTTGGTGTTGTGCTGTGTTGTGTTTGTGTTGGTGTTGGTCCACACTGATGAATTACTACATGGTGTGTGCTGTGTTGTGTTGGTGTTTGTGTTGTGTTTGTGTTGGTGCACACTGATGAATTACTACATGGTGTGTGCTGTGTTGTGTTGTGTTGTGTTATGTTGTGTTGGTGTTGGTCCACACTGATGAACTACTACATGGTGTGTTGGTGTTGTGTTGGTGTTGTGCTGTGTTGTGTTGTGTTGGTGTTGGTCCACACTGATGAATTACTACATGGTGTGTGCTGTGCTGTGTTTGGTGTTGTGTTGTGTTGTGTTGGTCCACAACTGATGAATTACTACATGGTGTGTGCTGTGTTGTGTTGTGTGTGGTGTTGTGTTTGCGTTGGTGTTGTGTTGTGCTGTGTTGGTGTTGTGTTGGTGTTGTGTTGGTGTTATGTTTGTGTTGGTGCTGTGTTGTGTTTGTGTTGGGTGTTGTTTGTGTCATGTTGGTGTTATGTTGTGTTGTGGTTGTTGTGTTGAAGTTCACCGGGGGGCCTGTCTCTATAAATAGCATCCCCACCTTCTGGAAATTCTGTGCTAGGACTTCCATCTCTTCTACTCCTCTCTTTGTTTCTGCCTGGTTCCTTTTCTTCTTGTCACCTCCTCCTTCTTGTCAGTTTTCTACATCCTTGGTCCATTCTCCTGCCTTTTTTTTTTCCAGAAAGACTTCAAAGTTTTTCTGTCCCATGCCGAAGTTGTATGCGCTGGGCCTGACTTGTCAGGCGTTTAACGGCAGCACAATGCATTTTCGCTCATATGAAAGATAGTTAATTGTAGTTGCTGTCTGAGCGTTTGACAAAGAAGTAGTTGTGTTGGAGTGGAGTGGGACTGTATTGTGTTGTGTTGTACTGTGTTGTGTTTGTGATGTTTTATATGTTTCAGTGTGCTGTGTTGTATTTCGTTATATTGTTTTGGAATCTCTGTCTGTCTGTCTGTCTCTGTCTGTCTCTCTCTCTCTCTCTCTCTCTCTCTCTCTCTCCTCTCTCTCATCTCTCTCTCATCTCTCTCTCTCTTCTCCTCTCTCTCTCTCTCTCTCATTGCATAAAAAGGGTGATGTTGATAACCCTAATAACTACAGGGGAATTTCTCTTACTGACATAAGTAGTAAGTATATAGTACTATTATTAACAATAGGTTACAAGAATGGGTTATGAAGAATAATATTACAGGTGAGCACCAAGCTGGTTTAAGAGAGGATACCCCACTATAGATCATATGTTTACTCTGCTTGCGTTTGTACAGAAACAGTTTGCTCATAACCGTAAGCTCTATTAGCATATTACTTTGAAAAGCATTTGATTCTGTTAACAGGAACTTGTTTGTGCCTATTCTCCTAAAAAATGGTGTGAGGTAAACTTTTAAACGTTGTTTGAAGAGCCATGTATCAAAATTTCCCAGAAGCCAAATAAGAGTGGAACTAAAGTGACGGGACAATAATATACGACCACTGGTGTAAACAGGATGAATGTATGTAGCCCCTATTGTTTCTTTTTTATCAATATTTAGCCAGAGACATCTCAATAACGTAAACTTGGCCAATTTCCCCCAATTTCTCAGAGTTTTTATTCTTCTGCTTGCTGATATTTTACCTGCACTGAAACAGTCCGTAGTTTACAAAAGCATTAAACAGCTTAAACTGCTTCAACAGCACTGGATCTTAAGGGTTAATCTGAGTAAGAGTAATATCGTTGGTTATTCAGAAAAGGTGGATATTTAGCTGCTCATGTAAAATGGTTGTACAATGGAAATATCATGCCGTGATTAATGAAATATAAATATTTAGGAATCTGTTTTTCTACTAAGCTTAGTTTCACAACTGCATGTAAAAGATCTGGCAAGTCGAGGTAAACAAAAGCTTGTTTTTTTGTGTTGAAAAAACTACGAATATTGAATAATAACTCTTTGATTGTCCCATTAAGATATTTGATGCACAAATCCCAACCACTGTGTTATATGGTGCAGAAATATGGGGCTTGGATGCAGCTGAACACATTGTGAATCAGTACACCTCTTTGCTTTAAAAGCAGTTTTTAGGCTTAGATAGACGTAACACCTAATGATCTTGTTTATATAAAACCCTAATAGATACCCTCTCTCTGTTAATGCTGCTGTAAGATGCATTAGATTTTGGATTAAGATTTGCATATGAATGAGAGCAGGCTACCTTTTAATCCTACAAGATGCTTTATGATCTAGATGTAAAAAGGGGGAAAAACAACTGGCAACCAAATACGTACCTGTTTGTGTGAACTCGTTTTGGATTTGTTTGGCTCAATCAAGGAGTCGGAAATTGTAGAGAGTTTATTAACCTTTCAGGCAGAGATTGATTGACTGCCATGGCAGCAATGAGTAATCATATACAAAACAAGTGAAAGATTCAAATGTACAGAAAATTTTATAAGTTCGCATGATGCAAACCTTATCTAAAACTTGATATGGATATACATTTGAAAAGAATAAAAGTCTAAGTTTAGACTTGGTGTATCAATAAAATGTTCAAAATTCAGATACAGAGAACATGATATTGACACCTCAGGCTGTTATGCCCATTATGTAAGCAAGCTCGGAGGATGAAATAACACTTGTCTTTGCTTCCTATTTGGGATGTTAGGCAGAACTACATCCTGTAAATATAGAGACAGCCTAATTATTAGACTCTGTTTACTCCTGGGATCAAGTCATCCTGAGGTTGGCGCAGCCTCACTTTAATTTGGTGAAAGCCTTCAGAATAAGAGAGAAATTACCTAAGTGATATTTTTGTAGCGACTTTGTGTTATACAGTAACATGTTTGGTCTGTGTGTGTGTGGGGTGTGTTTTGTGTGCGTGCGTGCGTGCGTGCGTGCGTGTGTGTGTTGTGTAAGTGTGTGTGTGTGTGTGTGTGTGTGCGCGTATGTGTTTAACCAAAATTTCTAAGCAGTTCGGCAACCCCCTTCATGTATGGCCAAGGCCTTTTTGTGAATAAACGTTCGAGTTCGAGTTCTTCTCCTCTCTCTATCGTGTTTGTGATGTTTTATATATTTTATTGTGCGTGTTGTATTTCGTTATATTGTTTTGGAATCTTTTCTTTTCCTCTCTCTCTCTGCCCCCCCCCTCTCTCTCTCTCGCCTCTCCCTCCCTGTCTATGTCTATGTCTCTCCTCTTTCACCTGCCTGTCCCCCTCTCTCTCTTCTCTCTCTCTCTCTCATCCTCCTTCCCCCTCCCTCTCTCTAAAAAATGTCGCATACCAAAAATCCACTGTTGGTAAACCTTGAAGCCATAGTCGAGGAACAACCCCCCTCCCCCTCTTCCCCCCCCCCCCCCCCCCCCCCCCCCCCCCCCCCCCCCCCCCCCCCCGCAGTAACATTTGCGAAAACGACATTGAAATAGCAATTTCTCCCTAGGGGATGCCAGGGGCCTGTCAGTATGAACAGCGTCCCCACCTTCTGGAAATTCTGAGCCAAGAATTCCCTCTTTTCTATCCCTCTCTCTTTGTTACTTTCTGCCTCGTTCCTTTTTCTTCCTGTCACCACCTCCTCCGTGTCTATTTTCCGCCTTCTTAGGTCCATTCTCCTGCCTTTTTATTTTGCCCCAGAAAGACTTAAAAGATAACAGTTCTCTCCCCATGGCAAAGTTGGATACACTGGGCCTGACTTGTCTGACCGGCCTCAAGACATATTTGTTTCAAACCTAACTTTTTCCCTCTTTCATCTCAAAACTGCCCCTGCCTTCAACAGCCCAAATCCCATTACCCTGCCAAAGCCTACAACCCGTGTGTGTGTGTGTGTGTGTGTAGGTGCGTACATTTGATTTTTGTTTAAGCTTTTTATAGTTATTGGCTGCATGACTCTGTAAGAATATGTTGAATGCAAGCGCTCTGATTTGTCTTTGCAAGATATAGCGCTATACAAATTCCATTTATTATTATTATTATTATTACTTGTCAGGCGCTTAACGGCAGCGCAACGCATTTTCGCTCCTATGACAGACAACAATGGTTGGTGTCTTGAGTGTTCGACAAAGAAGGAGAAATTGGTGTGGCACAACTCTGATAATGTGTTGTTATTATGGTTTTGCTATGTTGTGTGTTTGGCGTCAGATTGTGGAGGCGGAGGACAAGTTCAATCAGCTGATGCAGTTTCTGCGAACGCATCGCGGTCAGAAGGTTCTGCTGTTCTTCAGCACCTGTGCCTGTGTCGACTACTTCTCCAAGTGCCTGCAGATGTTAGTACGGCTGCCTGCCTGCCTGCCTGCCTCCTTGTGTGTGTGTGTGTGTGTGTGTAAGTGTTGTGTGTGATTGTGTGTGTGTGAATGGTGTGTGTGTGTGTGTAAGTGCGTGCATGTAAGTGTGTGTGTGAATGTGTGTGTAGGTGAGAGTGCGTGTAAGTGTGTGTGTGAATGTGTGTGTGTTGTGTGAGAGTGTGTGCATGTAAGTGTGTGTGTGAATGTGTGTGTGTGTGTGTGAGTGTGTGCATGTAAGTGTGTGTGTGTGTGTGAATGTGTGTGTGTGTGTTTTAAATTTTATTTTAATTTTTTTCTTTTATATTGAGGATAATGGAATAAGCACTTATGTGCTTTTTTTTTACACCCAGTCCCTGTGTATGTGGTTTTGTGAATTCTGTCATCTGTTCCCACCGGCACACAATGGCCAACTCTTACAAAAAGCGAAACAGGATTTAACATGTGCGCAAGATGTTCTGCATGCGTTCGCACACGGGGCCTCGGTTTATAGTCTCATCCAAATGACTTTGGGGAGAGTGGAGTCTGCACTGATGTTAACTCCAGGGGAAAATTTTCCCTTGAACGGGAATCGAACCCGGGTCGTCAGATTGCGAGCGCAATGTTCTGACCACTAGGCTATCCCGTCCCTCTCGTGTATGCGTGCGTGCATGCCTTAACTCACTCCCTACGATCCACAGTGATTGCAAGAAATTATTTTTTAGCTCCATGACATCAACTTTTGCTCAAAAATCCAGCAACTGGCTTTCGATTTTGAACTTCCACCTACATGTCAATTATAAGCCTGAAGAATTTCATGTTTTTGTGTTGATTGTCTTTTTAGTTATGGAATTAAAAGAAAAAAAATCAACGCAAATGGCCAGTATAGAGAGATACACATAGTGAAAATCAGCCAGTAGAGGGTGAGTTAATAGTGGGCCAAAATGGTTGTATTCAGGAAATCTCACCATTGGTGAACCTCGGAACAAATGGAAAAAAGTGATATAACATTATGTAACATCACTTGAAATTACGTTATGTTACATTATATTACATGATGTTACATTATGTTATGGTACATTATGTTATATTGCTGTATGTTACGTTTCGTTTCATTATATTACATAATACCACGTGACATTATGTTACATTGCATCACATCGGACTATATTACAGTATGTTACATTATATTATTACGTTTCATTATGTTACGTTACATTATGTTACATTGCAGGATATTACAGTTATGTTACATTGCATTACGTCACGTTATGTTACATTGTATTATATTGCATTACCTTATGTTGTGTTACATTATATAACATATTTCATTATGTTACATTACATGATATTACATTACATCAGATTACATTGTATTACGTTACATCATGCTAAATTATGTTACATTATATTGCATTATGTTGCATTACATTATCACTATATGACATTGCGATACATTACATGACATTACGTTACATTACGCAGAATACTGAAGCAGAGCAAGGTGTTGGCCATTCACAGCAAACTGAAGCAGAAGAGGAACAAAGTTTTCGCTGCTTTCCGCTCCATGGACAGGTCTCTGTGTGTGTGTGTGTGTGTGTGTGCATGCATGTGTGTGTGTGCATGCATGTGTGTGTGGGTGCATGCATGTGTGTGTGGGTGCATGCATGCATGTGTGTGTGGGTGCATACATGCATGTGTGTGTGTGTGTGAGAGACAGAGAGAGAGAGAGATAGATAGATAGAGAGAGAATAGTTCATCCTGTTATTTAGACTTTTAAAAAAATGCCTGTTACAACTAAATTTTATCACACACGTGAAAGGTCTGATAAGTTTCTAAATATATATTTTTTTAAGAGTGACCTATTCAAGGTCTTCGATATGTACTGAATTTGGAAATTCAGACCAGCTAGAACAGGGAAGACCTAGCAAAACCTGGGCTGCCTGTATTGCAGATGATCTTAGAGAAAGGGGCATAAATAAGGAGGAAGCTCAAAACAGAGAGAGATGGAGAAGGCTCATCAATGTCAAACCTCCCCTGGGAGAAACATGACAAAAAAGGAAGAAGAAGAAGACCAGCTAGAATTTTCAAAGGTGAATGCAAGGCAGTACCCCAGGAAGCTTTGTCGAGATCCAGGCATTGGCACTCGGGACTGCCACAAGTAGAGAGTGCTGGTGTTTTCTGCCAGCACAGCAACCTCACAACCTTTGTCAGTCAAGGAACTGGTATAGTGTAGTGATGTTCATTTTTGTATGGTTGTTTTGGTGTTGTTTTGTGAGCATACTGTGTGCTGTAACGTGCGTGTATATTTTAGCAGGCTGCTGGGAATATTATAAAAAAAACAACTCAACTCAACTGTCTCCATCACTGCTATCTTTGGTAGGCGCTCCAGGCAATGCCACCACCAGGGTTCGCCATCTTTCTCTGTCTCTGCTGAGTTCTACCATCTCCTGTAGCCCTCCTCCCAGACCACTGACCTCAGTGGTGATGTTGGCAATGTAGGATGTTGGTGGTCTGCCTCTTTTTTCGTTCTGCCCTCAACCTTACCTTGGAGAACTGTGGTCATCAGATTTGTTTCTGTGTGTTTCTGTTTGCATGACTAACATATCTCAGTCTGCGCTTATCAATTTCAGCCAGCATTTGTCTTTGCAATGAGAGTTTATCTAGAATGCTTTCATTTGTTCTTCTGTCTGACCATTTGACTTGTAGAAGTCGCCTGTAGAACCACATTTTGGCTGCGTTTATTTTGTCTCTTTCCAGTATCGGTAGTGTCCAGGCTTCTGACCAGTACAACAACACAGGCCAAATTTGTGTTTTGACAAATCTCATTTTGAGATATTTAGGCATGCCTCTGTCTTTCCAAACGTTGTTCAACTGAATCCTCTTTTGCTTGGCCATAGCGATTCCAGCCTGGACGTCATATAGACAGAAACCATTATTCTCTTTTACAGAAGTTTTGAAAATATTCTAGATCTGCTCCATTGATTTTGATGCAATATAAAGTGCATTATATGTTCCAGTGGGGTGCTGGTGATACAACGTGCATTATTTATACATTGTGTTCCAGTGGGGTGTTGGTGATACAACGTGCATTATTTATACATTGTGTTCCAGTGGGGTGTTGGTGATACAAGGTGCATTATTTATACATTGTGCTCCAGTGGGGTGCTGGTGATACAAGGTGCATTATTTATACATTGTGTTTCAGTGGGGTGCTGGTGATACAACGTGCATTATTTATACATTGTGTTGGTGATACAACGTGCATTATTTATACATTGTGCTGGTGATACAACGTGCATTATTTATACATTGTGCTGGTGATACAATGTGCATTATTTATACATTGTGCTGGTGATACAACGTGCATTATTTATACATTGTGTTCCAGTGGGGTGTTGGTGATACAAGGTGCATTATTTATACATTGTGTTCCAGTGGGGTGTTGGTGATACAAGGTGCATTATTTATACATTGTGTTCCAGTGGGGTGTTGGTGATACAACGTGCATTATTTATACATTGTGTTCCAGTGGGGTGCTGGTGATACAAGGTGCATTATTTATACATTGTGTTGGTGATACAAGGTGCATTATTTATACATTGTGCTGGTGATACAACGTGCATTATTTATACATTGTGCTGGTGATACAAGGTGCATTATTTATACATTGTGCTGGTGATACAAGGTGCATTATTTATACATTGTGTTTCAGTGGGTTGTTGGTGTGTACGGACGTGATGGCCCGTGGCGTGGACATCCCCGATGTGGACTGGGTGATCCAGTATGATCCCCCGTCTTCCGCAAGGTAGGATCACCATGATCCTGTGGTTTTTTTCAGGCGGTGAAGCTGTAGGTGTTTTATCTGTGTGTGTGAGAGAGAGAGAGAGAGAGTGTGTGGGTGAGTGTGTGTGTGTGTGTGAGAGTGTGTGTGTGTGAGTGAGAGTGTGTGTAAGGAGTGTGTGTGTGTGTGTGTGTGAGTGAGAGAGTGTGTGTGTGTGTGTGTGTGAGAGAGAGTGTGTGTGTGAGAGTGTGAGTGTGTGTGTGAGTGTGTTTATTTTTTTTATTTATCTTATTCTTTTATATCGAGGATAATGGAATAAGCACTTTTTTACATCTAATTCCCGTGTGTATGCGGTTTTGTAAATTTTGTCATCCATTCCCACCGGCACACCATGGCCTACTTGTACGAAAAGCGGAACAGGATTTAACATGTGCACAAGATGTTCTGCGTGCGTTCGCACACGGGGCCTTGGTTTATAGTCTCATCCGAAGGACTTTTTGGGGAGAGTGGAGTTAGTACTGATGTGAACTCCAGGGTAGACCTTAGCCTACAGATGTGATCTCATCACTTCGTAGTTGCACAATGGGAAAACCGAAAATGTGATCTTAAACCCCCCCCCCCCTCAACTCCAGGGTAAAACTCCCCTAAAACAGGCATCTCCATGGTGGCTTGATCCCAGGCCATCAGATCATGAATGCAATGCTCTAACCACTAGGCTAACACACCCCACGCACATAGCTAAGATGAAACGCGTATTTTATGGCAGTGACAGTGATAGATTCTGTAAGGAAGGTGGCAGGATGGTTAAGACGCTCACCTGCCTAACAAGTAAACCTGTGAGGTTCTGGGTTCCATTCCCAGCCTCGCCCTTTCTTCCCAGTTTGACAAAAAAATCGAACTGAATGCCAAAGTCCTTCGAATGAGACTATAAACCAATGCCCTGTGTGCAAACACATGCAGAACATCTTGCGCACATGTTAAATCCTGTTCTGCTTTTCGAAAGAGTAGGCCATTGTGTGCCGGTGGGAACAGATGACAAAATTTACAAACCGCATACACACGGGGACTAGATGTAAAAAAAAAAAGCAAAAAAAAAAAAAAGCACATAAGTGCTTATTCCATTATCCTCGAAAAAAAAAAAATTCATCTGAGCGCTTTGATTTGTTGCTTTACAAGATTCAGCGCTATATAAATTCCATACATTATTATTATTATTATTATTATTATTCTGTAAGAGACTGTAGTTCGACTTGGCAGGGTGGGATAGCATAGGGGTTTGTTTGTGTGTTTGTTTGCTTGTTTGTTTGCTTGTTTGTTTGCTTGTTTGTTTGTTTGTTCCTTGGCTACAGCTCCAAAGTTCACCACGGTGAGATGTTTGCATATCTCACCATCTACCCCCCCCCCCCCCCCCCTCACCATTTAGCCATCTGCATACCAACTTCAGGGATGATAGCGCGCAGTAATCAGAGTGTTGAACTCACGAGTTGATTAACAAATTTTTAAAAATTTTATTTCAAGGATAGTGGAATAAGCACTCATATGTTGTTGTTTTTTACATCCAGTCCCTGTGGGTATGCAGTTTTTGTTAATTTTGTCATCCGTTCCCACCAGCACACAATGGCCTACTCTTCCGAAAAGCGGAACGTTTTTTTAACATGTACACAAGATGTTCAGTGTGTGTTTGCACACGGGACCTCGGTTTACAGTCTCAACCGAAGGACTTTTGGGGGTAGTGGAGTTGGCACTGGTGTTAACTCCAGAGGAAAAATCCTCTTGAACGAGATTGGAACCTGGGTCAGCAGATCACGAATACATCACTCTAACCACCAGTCTTTCAGATGAGACTATAAACCGAGGCCCCGTGTGCGAACGCACGCAGAACATCTTGCGCACACGTTAAATCCTGTTCCGCTTTTCGTTAAGAGTAGGCCATTGTGTGCCGGTGGGAACGGATGACAAAATTGACAAAACCGCATACACACAGACGGGGACTGGATGTAAAAAAGCACACAAGTGCTTATTCCATTATACTACTACTACTACTACCACTACCACTACTACTACTACTACTACTACTACTACTACTACTACTACTACTACTACTACTACTGCTACTACTACTACTACTAGTGTATGGAATTTATATAGCACTGAATCTTGTAAAACAAACAAAAAGAATTAAAAAAAAATTTTTTTTCAAAACGGCTACTCCCTCCCCCCTGGTTGAGAGGGTGAAGGTTTGAATCTCTCTTGCCCTGTGTCTGACTGTCTGAGTGGCCTTCCTTCCTTCCTTCCTTCCTTCCTTCCTTCCTTTCTTCCTTCCTTTCTTCCTTCCTTCCTTCCTTCCTTCCTTCCTTTCTCACCACCACCACCATCACCGCTGCTGCTGCTGCTGCTGTGCTGGGTGTTCCAGTGCCTTTGTGCATCGGTGCGGACGAACAGCGCGGATTGGCAACGCTGGAAACGCCCTGGTCATGCTGCTGCCTGCAGAGGATGCCTTCATACAGTTCATCAAGATCAACCAGAAGGTACAGCTGGGTGGGTTTTTGGGTTTTGTTGTTGGTGTTGTGTTGGTACCTTTATTGTGGGTGTGTGTGTGTGGGTGTGGGTATGGGGTGGGAGGGTGGGGTGGGAGGGTGGGTGGAGTGAGGGGAGGTTAGGTAAGTTGTGTGTGTTTGAAAATTTTTTTTATATTTTATTATCTTGAGGATAATGGAATAAGCATTCGTGTGGGGTTTTTTTGGTTTTTTTTACATCCAGTTCCCCCGTGTGTATGCAGTTTTGTAAATTTTTGTCATCCGTTCCCGCTGGCACAGAGTGGCCTACTCTTCTGGAAAGTAGAACAGGTTTTAACATGTGTGTGTGTGTGTGTTGGGAGGTTAGGTGTGTGTGTGTGTGTGTGTTGGGAGGTTAGGTATGTGCTGATTACAGTGCTGAGTACAGGTGCACTGAGTATATGGACAGAAGAGTACAAATACACCCAGTATGATAAACTAAGAGTGCGGATGACATCCAGTAATGATAAAACAACATAGTGCATGTGCACCCAGTACTATGACTAATGGAGTACAGATGCACCCAGTATGATGTATGAAGTGTAGCACTGATGTATTATTTGTGGTGCATAGGTACCCCTGACACAAATGGAGAAGAGTACAGATGCACCCAGTATGGTGAACAAGCTACGACACCTCGCTACTAAGGACAGGTGAGTGTGTATACATGTGTGTGTGTGTGTGTGTGTTTTGTATGTGTGTGTGTGTTTTGTATGTGTGTGTGTTTGTGTGTGTATGTGAGAGAGAGGGAGAGAGATAGAGTAGGTGTGTGTGTGTGTTAGTTTATTTATTTATTTATTCTTTTATATCGAGGATAATGGATTAAGCACTCATGTACTTTTTTACATCCAGTTCCCATGTGTATGCAGTTTTGTCAATTTTGTCATCTGTTTCCACCGGCACACAATCGCCTACTCTTCCGAAAAGCGGAACAGGATTTAACGTGTGCCCAAGATGTTCTGCATGCGTTCGCACACGGGGCCTCGGTTTATAGTCTCATCCGAAGGACTTTGACACTCAGTTCAATTTTTTGTCAAACTGGGAAGAAAGGGCGAGGCTGGGAATCAAACCCAGAACCTCACGGTTTACTTGTTGGCAGGCAAACGTCTTAACCATCCTGCCACCTTCCATCCTGTGAATGTGTGTGTTAGTGAATATGTGAGTGCATATGTATGTGTGTATGAGTGTGAGTGAGTTAGAGAGCGAGCGAGTGAGTATATGCATGTATGTGTGTGTTCTTGTGTCTGTGTGTGTTTGTGATATTTTGAGTGCATGCGTGTGTGCATGTGCATGATGTTTTGTGTCAGTGTGAGTGTGTGTGTGTTTTGTGCACTTGTGCATGTGTGTGATGTGTGTATATATGTCTGCACATGTATGTGTATATATGTATGCGTGTACACATACAATATGTGGGTGCATGCTTACATTTGTACGCTCCAACCATTATGGTACGCTTAGTGGGGAAAAGGTGAATATTGACATTAAATAACAATAAAAGGAACCTTAGTCTTCATCTGTGAATGGATTATTTTGGTTGTGGGTATGGGTGGGTGGAGGGCGGATAGCCTAGTGGTTAGAACATTGTGCTGACGATCTGAGGGTGGGAGTTTGAGCGACCACTTAAGACACCCAGTTGATGGTGATTTTTCCCTGGAGTTAACATCAGTACTGACTGACTCCATTCCTCCTGAAAGTCCTTTGGATGAGACTGTAAACCAAAGTGTGTGTACAAAATGCACGCAAAACATCTTGCACACACGTAGACCTGTTCCGCCTTTCGGGAGAGTAAGTAATTTAATGCCAGTAGGAACGGATGACAAAATTGAAAAAACAAACAAACAACACATTTATTTATTTATTTATTTAATTTATTCTTTTATATCGAGGATAATGGAATAAGCACGCATGTGCTTTTTTACATCCAGTCCACGTGTGTATGCAGTTTTGTAAATTTTGTCATCTGTTCCCCCACCAGCACACAGTAGCCTACTCTTACAAAAAGAACAGAATTTAACGTGTGCGCAAGATGTTCTGTATGCGTTCGCACACGGGGCCTCGGTTTATAGTCTCATCCGAAGGACTTTTGGGGAGAGTGGAGTGGGCACTGATGTTAACTCCAGGGGATAATATCCCCTTGAACGGGAATCGAACCCGGGTCGTCAGAACACATGCACACTGATGTCATGTTTCAATGTTACGCCCAAGGCTGGATTGCAGGTCTACCTTGACATTGGACAAAAACGGCTGCGTACGCAAAATTTTTTGATCGGTGAACCTTGGACCTCTAGGCAAAGAACGAAGATGCAATGTCTGTTGTTTCAAAATCTTTAGTGGTGCCCCAGTGGTCTACTAGACTATGGGATAGATGAAGGTGAAGACATTATTTTTTTGATTTTTGGCCCAGGCCAAAAGCTGTGTCAGTTATTGATGTCAGCTAATTGCCAAGGTCTACACTAAACTGGTGTTAAGTTGTAAAATGTTGTGTTGAGATTGCCTTCAGCCATGACAAGCTCTTAACATAAACAACCCGCACTCTTCTTTAAAGGAGAAGCGATCCTCTGAAGTCAGAGTATGGCTGCCAATATGGCGAGGTACTTGAAAAGAGTCATACACGCAAACTTCTCATCCAGTGTTTACTTCCAATCTCACAGTGATTCCCAGGTGGGATGAGTGAGTCAGAGTGTGGCATGTTCTGGGTGACCCCCAGGGTGTAAAGCTGGGGAACGCACAACAACAACAACAACAACATTTTGTTGATTTATATGATGACCTGTGTTTTCAGAGCGCTGTATGATAAAGGAATGCGAGCGTACGTGTCATTCATTCAGAGCTACATCAAACACGAATGCAACATGATCTTCAGATTGAAAGGTGAGGTGTATGTGTGATGTGTTCGATGTTGTTCACAATTGTTCGGTTTGCTTTCCACACCTGAATAACCATTGATTGACATAGTCCTTTCTTTCTTTCTCACGTTTTCATTATTGTTTTAAAACGATAATGATAATAGTAATGATAATGACATTAAAAAAAGGTAAAGGTGTCCCATAACCTATAAGGTGGTAGGGGAGCGAGGCGTCAGAGACCTCACTTCTCCAGGGGCCAGCATATTGAGGGCGGCGCCCATCTCCTCTCCCTCGCTGCTTTACCTTCCCTGACCCTAAAGAGACAGGTACCCAGTTACAGTTGGGTGAATTGGGGGACTGTACTGAAGCCAAGGCATACAAACGGTCACCCATCCACATTGGTAACCACGCTCGATGCTGCTTAACCTTGGCTAGGGGAAAGCGAGTGCTCTGACCACTGAGCTATCTCATCCACTCAATAACATTAACAACAACAATTATGATGATGTTGTTTAGGTAGACATGGGTTTAAAAGTTGCCCAAATCATGCAGGGTTTTCTTAGTCTAAAATATTGTGAAATGTAAATATTGAGATTTCCCTGTGTCAATTCAAAGAATTCAGGTTGTAGAACGTGTCTGTAAAAACAGGTTTCTTGTACTTGTTATAGGTAAAAAAGGTTTTGAAGTTTGAAACGTTTAGATTTGGGTGGCCATATTGGATTGTTTCCATGACAACAGTGCATAAAGCTGAGTAATTTATGGATTTTAAGGCTCTACAAGCGATGCCTTTTCAATATCTGGTACGACTTCTAACGTGAGCTTGTAAAGAAAACTGATCAGTTTCCACACCCTTGTCCCACCTTAATGATAGTAGCAATGATGATAATAAGGATAATAACAACAGTTGTAGTAGTGATATATTCAGCAGCATCAGCATCATGATCATCATCATGATTATCGTTATCATCATCATAATCATGATGATGACCATCATTCTTCTTTTTTTTATTATTACTATTACTATTATTATTATTATCATTATTATTATTATTATCATTAATTGTAGTATTCTTGTTTCAGACCTAGATTTTGGACACTTGGCCACAGGCTTTGGTTTGCTGAAAATTCCCAGGATGCCTGAGCTGAAGGGCAAAAAGGTCACGTCCTTCACCCCTGCAGAGGTCGACGTCAAAGCCATCTGCTTCAAGTGAGTCATTGTCCCTCTGACAGGGAACAAAATAGATGTTGGCCATGACGCAAAAAACTATAAATAATGGCTTAAATTACAGCTTGATTTTTGTGTAGTTTTAAACATTTTATTTTATTCTTTTATTTCGAGGATAATGGAATAGGCACTCATGTGCTTTTGTTTTCATCCAGTCTCTGCGTGGATGCAGTTTTGTAAATTTTGTCATCCATTCTCACACTGGCACACAATGGCCTACTCTTCCAAAAAGCGGAATGGGTTTTAACCTGTGCGCAAGATGTTCTGTGAACAACTGTTAACCCCCGAGGCACATTCTGTTCTAAGGTTAACGTGTTGCTGAAGGAGAAGAGAAATCAGCAGACACTCAAATCTGTATCGTAATCCACAAGAAAAACCTTGCATAGCTTTTATAACTATTTCTCCTGTTGTTCAGTTTGATGGGAAAAAATTTTAACTGAATGTCAAAGTCCTTTAGATGAGGCTACAAACCGAGGTTCTGTGTGCAAAGACATGCAGAATATCTTGCATACTTGTTAAACATCTGTTCAGCCTTTTTTTTATTTTATTCTTTTATATCGAGGATAACGGAATAAGCACTTATGTGCTTTTTTTTACATCCAGTCCCCGTGTGTATGCGGTTTTGTAAATTTTGTCATCTGTTCCCACCGGCACACAATGGCCTACTCTTACGAAAAGCGGAACAGGGTTTACCATGTGTGCAAGATGTTCTGCGTGCGTTCGCACACGGGGCCTCGGTTTATAGTCTCATCCGAAGGACTTTTGGGGAGAGTGGATGGAGTCTGCACTGATGTTAACTCCAGGGGGAAAAAAATCCCCTTGAACGGGAATCGAACCCGGGTCGTCAGATTGCGAGCTCAATGTTCTAACCACTAGGTTATCCCGTCCCCCCTTTCACAAGAGTAGGCCATTCTGTGTCAATAGGATCGGACGACAATTTTTTTTTTTTTTAAATGCATGCACACCATCCCTTAAGTTGGATTGCAGCAACCTTCATGGGGGGGGGGGGGGAGTGGGGGGGGGGGAGGGAATGGTTGCGTACCACAAAAATCTCTCCATTGGTGAACCTTGGAGCTCTAGCCAAGGGACAGTGAAAAAAAGGGATAGATAATTAAAACATATTTTTGGGTTATTTTTTTTAATTGATCAGTTTAATACAAAATTTAGATTTTGATAGTTTGGTGTGGTATTGTTGATGCAGTTGGTTTATGTTGTTTGTTTTTTTTATAGAATTAACCACACCACACAACAGTCCTTGACATTGCCATAACAGTTGGCTGGGCTATAAGGAAAAATAATGATAAGATTAGGGATGAGGATGGTGATGATGATGTTATGATGATAATATGATGATAATGGTGGTGGTGATGATGATGATGATGATGATGATGATGATGAAGAAAATCTAAGAAAGAGAACCTTTCCAATTCACTTTGAAGGTGCACTTTACTTATTTATTCATTTATTTTATCTATGTATTTCTTTTATTTCGAGGATACTTGTGTGTGTGTGCGTGCTTGCATGCATGCATGTGTGTGTATGTGCGTGCATGCGTGTGTGTGCGTGTATGTGCGAGTGTGTGTGTTGTGCATGCGCACTCATGTCTCGCTATGTGTGTTTGTGTTACATGCATATGCATACGCACGTGTATAAACATGTGTGTTTTACTTCAGAGACAAGACGAGGGAGAAGCAGCGCCAACAGAAACTGGAATCTGGGGTAACCAGAAAACAGCAGACGCATCACGTGAAGGTGAGCAGGGACAAGATCCACGCTGGTTTAGACAGAAAACTGAGGGAGGGTGGTGGGTAGAGATAGCCAAGTGGTTAGAGCAATGAGCCCGTGACCTGACGGCCTGTGTTTGAGCCACCACTGAGGTACCCGTTTGATGAGATTTTTCCCTGGAGTTAACATCAGTTAACGCAGAGCCGAGGACCGAGATGGATGGAGGAGGCTTACCACGGCATCGTCTCTCGTGTCTCCTCCACGACCGCCAAGGTCACGGGACATCATGATGATGATGATGATGATGATGATGATGAACATCAGTACTGACACCACTCCCCCCAAAAGTCCTTAGGATGATACCATAAACTGAAATCCCTTATGCAGAACGTATCCACAGCTGTCAGTTTCCACTTTCAGCTGCTATCTATTCCATCCCATCCCAGCTGGTGCTGATTACAGCAGGAACTGACCACACTTGGACTTGGTAAAAGGAAAGGGGCGCTCTAAATTTAGCGCTCTTGACTGAACGATGTTGGATCTGTGTGCTGTGTATTGCGTGTAGGCCATTGTGTGTCTGTAAGAACGGAGGACAAAATCATTAAAGAATGGCATTCACACTTTGTTTCAACATCATCTCTGAAGTTGGAATTCAACTTATCTTGATGGTGGGTGAAAGCGGTGGCATGCACAGAATATCACAATTGGTGAACCTTGCAGCTGTAGCCAAGATACAGAAAAAACAAACACCCCCGCCTTCCCTTCCCAAAAGATAGAAAACTGAAAAGTTACTGCCCTGTACCAAAAGATAGAAAACTGAAAAGTTACTGCCCTGTACCAAAAGATAGAAAACTGAAAAGTTACTGCCCTGTACCAAAAGATAGAAAACTGAAAAGTTACTGCCCTGTACCAAAAGATAGAAAACTGAAAAGTTACTGCCCTGTACCAAAAGATAGAAAACTGAAAAGTTACTGCCCTGTACCAAAAGATAGAAAACTGAAAAGTTACTGCCCTGTACCAAAAGATAGAAAACTGAAAAGTTACTGCCCTGTACCAAAAGATAGAAAACTGAAAAGTTACTGCCCTGTACCAAAAGATAGAAAACTGAAAAGTTACTGCCCTGTACTATGGCGCCGTCCTCACTATGCTGGCCCCGCTACCATGTTGTTGATGGCATGAAAATTACAGACAAAGGTAAGCATGATTGTGAAACACGTGTAATGGGCAAAATGACAAACAAAATCAGTAAAACAACACGCACTCGTGCAACTTGTCCTCTAAAGTTAGTGCACACTGATCTTGCTGGACCGGTCACACCAGCATCCCATGAAGGTTTCAAGTATGCCATCACATTCACAGATGATTATTCTGATGCGTCATTTGTGTATTTGCATGTCATGAAATACACAAATGACGCATCAGAATAAGGTCTCTGACGCCTGCCTCACTCCCCTACGACCACACAGGTTATGGGACAGACACCTTTACCAGTTTTTTTTGGTAATATTGTTTGTTGGGAGGTGGGGTTGGAAGTGCTGAGTGGTTAGAGCAGGAAACTCTTGATCTGAGTGCACGGGTTCCAGTCTTCACTGAGGCGTCTGTTTTGAAGGAACTTTTCCCCCCCTGGAGTTAACATTGCTACTGACCCCAGTCCTCTGAAAGTCCTTCGGATGATGCTGTAAACCAATGTCCCGTGTACAACACACTATTCTCCCACTTTTTTCTTGTTTTTCATGAGAAATTTTCAGTGTTTATGCAGACTTGTTTTTAATGTACTCCCTTCTACGCCTATATAGGTTCGCATTTGGTTTTCACTGTCAGTTGGCCAATCTTTCAGCCTGAGGAAGGTTTTAACCGAACATTTTGCTCTGCCAGACACTTGGGTATTGTGTTTTTTACTTGTCTGCTTTTTTTTTCCGTTCTCTGTTTTCAGACCGAATCCTGGTCCAAGCAGAAAGAGAGGAAAGACAGTCGGCTGAAGAGGAGGGAGAAAAAGGAGAAGAGGAGGCAGGCCCAGGAAGAGAGGGCAGGGAGTTCCAACAAGCGGGAGCGAGAGGAGGAAATGGACGACCTGGAGAAAGACGTGAGGCTGATCAAGAAACTGAAGAAGGGAAAGGTGAGCACATTTCATTCCTCTTTTTTATATTTTATTTGTTGTTGTTGTTGATGTTGTAAGGAGGCACCGTGGTCGAGTGGTTTAGGCGGTCAACTCGTGATCCAGAGGTCGCGGGTTCGATCCCCGCCCGGCTCGGTGTTGTGTCCTTGGGAAAGACACTTTACTCCTATTTTCCTCACTCCACCCAGGTGTACAAGTGGGTACCAGCTCTGCTGGGGAAGTATCTGGCAACAGACTAGCGTCCTGTCACAGGGGTGGTGAAAAACCATCAGTTCGCTTAACGCTACAGAAACCGGGATAAGCTCCGGCTCTATGGGCCTTCTGGCTCGAAAAAACATACTTTTGTTGTTGTTGATGTTGTGCGTTCCCCAGCTTTACACCCTGTAGGGGGTCTATCACCCAGAACATGCCACACTCTGACTCACTCATCATCCCACCTGGGAATGAATCTCTGTGAGATAGGAAGTACACACTGGATGAGAAGTTTGCAGTGTATGACTCTTTTTTTCAAGCACCTCGCCGTATAGGCAGCCATACTCCGACTTCAGAGGATTTTATTATTCTTTCTTTTTTTCTTCTTGTTCCTCGGCTAGAGCTTCAAGGTTCAACGGTGAAATTTATGCGATTGGGACCGTGCCCCCACCCCTTGCCATTTTAGGTAGCTGCATTTCGACTTCGGGAGTGTGTATCTGAAAGGCCTGGGCATCTGCACTTGTGTGGTTTTTTTTGTCCCTTGGCTAGAGGTCCAAGGTTCGCCAATGGTCAGATTTTGCGTGTGTGGCCGTTTTTTTACCCCATCATGAAGGTAGCCGCATTCCGACTTCAGGGATGTATGCTGGGTATGTTTGTGGTTCTGTAACCCGCCGAACACTTGACGTGTGTTACAGGATCTTTAACGTGCGTATTTGATCTTCTGTCTGTGTATGTACATGAAGGGAAGGAAGGCACTGGCAGGTCTGCACTCGAAGTTGACCTGGGAGATTGAAAAAAAAACAAAAAACATCCCGCGCCCTTAATTCGCCAGACACCATTGAGATTCGAACCCACGACTTCATGGAGCTTTGAAGTCAAGTGGTCTTAACCACTCGGGTATAGCGTCCATCATAAGCGGTTTTAGTGTAAAGGGCATTGTGTAAATGTGCATGCATGCATCCACATATACATGCTCACATGATGAGACTATAAACCGAGGTCCTGTGTGCGAACGCACGCAGAACATCTTGCGCACACGTTAAAACCCGTTCTGCTTTTCGGAAGAGTAGGCCAATGTGTGCCAGTGGGAACGGATGACAAAATTTACAAAACTGCATACACACGGGGACTGGATGTAAAAAAAGCACACACGTGCTTATTCCATTATCCTCAGTATAAAAGAATATAAAAAGAATAACATGCATGGGACAGACTGGTGGTTAGAGCATTGCGCATTGCGCTCTTGTAAGTCATCTTCACATCCACAGAAATGGACCCTCCCAATCCCAGGATGAATAGATGGTCATCATCGATCCGGATGGACGAAGAAGAAGAAGAATTGCGCTCTTGATCTGCTGGCCTGGGTTTGAATCCTGTGCATGGGGATTTTCCCCTCTGGATTTTTCCTCATCAGTGCCGACTCCACTCCCCCCCATCCCAAAAGTCCTTCTAATGAGACTTTAAACCAAAGCCCCGTGTGAAAACACATGCAGAAATCTTGCACATACGTTAAAGCCTGTTCTGCTTTTCATAAGTGTGGGCCATTGAGTGCCGGTGGGAACGGATGACAAAGTTGACAAAACCGCATGCACACGGGGACTGGATGTTTAAAAAAAAAGCAGCACATGAATGCTTATTTAGTTATCCTCGATATAAAAGAAAGAAAAATGATAATGATAATGATGATAATTACAATAATAATAATAATGATGATAATAACAATAATAATAATAAAAACAATAATGTGTGTGTGTGTGTTTTGCAGATTTCCAAAGACCAGTTCAACCAGCAGTTTATGGAATCAGAGGACACATTACAAGACGTGTCTGACTGATTGTGTGTGTGGGTGGTGTGTGTGTGTGTGTGTGTGTGTGTGTGTGTGTGTGTGTGTGTGTGTGTGTGTGTGTGTGTGTGTGCAGGCATGGAGCATATATATGTGTGTGTCGAAAACAATATTTTATGGCAGCATGCAAATGACATGTTTAAACATGTGCATGTAGATTGAAAAGACATTTGAATGATTGTGGTGTGTGTGTGTGTGTGAAAACAACCTTTGTAAAAACTCATGTGGAATGTTAAAATGATAATAGTATGCATGTAAAAAACGTCAAGGAAAATGTGTTGCGTTTATTCATGATTCCTATATTTTTGATTGACTGTGGCATGAGTTTTTGTATAAAGATATTGCTCTGAAAATATATTGAAATGTGACAAAGAAAATACAACTTGTGTGCGTTTCTTTTTTGGTGGATTGAAAATTAGACATTTTTGTGTCTGTCTCTGTCTCTCTCATGCTTTCCATGTGTGTGTGTGTGTGTGTGTGTGAGAGAGAGAGAGAGGGAGAGAGAGAGAGAAATATAATCACAACAACAATAGCAACAATGAAATATGCTGACTGCACCAAAACACTTCTTCTTCTTTGTCAAACACTCAGACAGCAACTATTGTTGTCTGCATTATGAGCGAAGATGCACTGTGCTGCCGTTAAGCGTCTGTATGAAGACGTGGTACAGTTTCTGTTGGTGCTGGCTGCATTTCTCACACAGAACTCACAGGTTGAATATTTGTTTCTGTGGTACTTCTGTACATGCCAGTTCTTCGGTGATGATCTCTTCTGCCCGTGGCTTGAGTCTGTTCAAGATGACTTTGCATTACTGGCATGGCTTATGAGGCTGATTGTTCGATAGTTCTGGCATTGCTGTAGATTGCCTTTCTTGGGGAGCATGATGATGAGTGATTGGGTCCAAGGTGTTGGCCACTCTCCGGTCTGCCAGATCTTGTTGCAAATTCTTGTGAGGATATCCATCACTGTTGTCCCCTTGTGTTTGATCAGCTCTGCTGGGATGTTGTCAATGCCTGCAGCTTTCCCATTTTTCAGCGATTTGATTGCTGCCTCAACTTCTTCACGAAGGATAGGGAAGTCATCATCCTCTTACGAGTCCCAACTTGAAAGTACCCTGGGGTCACCTTGTGTCTGATGGTTGTAGAGCTCTGAACAGTCTTCTGGCCATCTGTTAATGATATCTTTTTCCCTCTGTGAGGCAGTTCCCGTCTTTGTCTTTGATGTTGTTGACTCTTGCCTGCTTCTGCTGTGTGAGCTCTTTTATAGTTTGATAGGCTTTTCTGCTGTTGTTCTTAGCCACATTTTCTTCGATATCTGAACATTTTGTTGAGTCTTTGAGGGTGCCCCCACGGTCGGCAGACTACGGGACAGATAGATAGATAGATAGATCTGAACATTGCTTCTCAACCCATTTTTCTTTGGCCTTTTTCATGTCTTTCTTGATCTTTTTGTTGATCTCTCTGTATTGCCCTGCTCTCAAGCCTTGGAATAAAAAAGCAATACAAAAACAAAACGATACAATACAATACACAGCAATATGATGCTGTACAATACAGTGTATACAGTGCAAGACAGTTCAATACAATGCAGTACATACAATTCAATACAATGCAGTACACACAGTACAATTCAATACAATGCAGTACATACAATACAATTCAATACAATGCAGTACATACAATTCAATACAATGCAGTACACACAGTACAATTCAATACAATGCAGTACATACACTTAAATACAGTGCAGTACAGTATAATTCAATACAATGCAGATGAGTACAATTCAATACAATGCAATTCGATGTGATGCACTCTGCTCCATACTATTTCACTATACTCCACTCCATGCCACTCCACTCTACTCCATGCCACTCCACTCTACTCTACTCCACCCCATGCCACTCCACTCTACGCCACTCCACTCTACCCCATGCCACTCAACTCTACTCCATGCCACTCTACTCCATGCCACTCCACTCTACGCCACTCCACTCTACTCCATGCCACTCCACTCCACGCCACTCTACACCATGCCACTCCACTCTACCCCATGCCACTCCACCCCACTCTACTCCATGCCACTCTACTCCACTCCACCCCATGCCACTCCACTCTACTACAATCCACTGGGTCAGGGAAGGTAAAGCAGCGAGGGAGAGGAGATGGGCGCCGCCCTCAATATGCTGGCCCCTGGAGTAGTGAGGTCTCTGACGCCTCGCTCCCTTACTGGGACTCCTTTACCTTTTTTTTTTTATCGTGGCGGTGGCGGCGGTGTGTGTGTGTGCACGCGCTCGTGTGAGAGTGAGTGAGATAGAGACAGAGATGGGGAGAGGAGAGAGGGTGTGAGTGTATGTGTTTGTTTCTATGTGTGTGTGTGTGTGTGTGTGTGTGTATGTATGTGTGTATGTGTGTGCATGCGCGCGTGTGTGCAAGAGTGAGTGAATACATGTCTCTCCATTTCGCTTACTTTACACACTCAATCACAAACATATTTATTTCAATTTTTAAAACATTTTTATTCACATTTCACTACGAGCATTTTAACATGTTTTCAATATAAATTTTTTTTTTAAAAACCTATCAAAAGTTTCTAATTATCAAAAGATTCTAAAATATATCAACACTAACATCTAAAAAATGTACTAAAAATCTAAATTGTTCACTTTTAAAGATGTTGAACATGTGAAATGTCAGTTAAAAAAACAAACAAAAACCAAATAGGAAACAGCATTGGGAAAAAAAAAACATGGAATACTCAGGTCGTTACATGCCAAAGTGTAAAACTTCAAGTTTATTTCTCACGATCTTGTATGGCTTTGTGCTGTCCATAGAAATTCATTATCTTTCTCTTACACACTCTCTTAAACGTGCACACACATACACGCATACATGGACGCGTATGTACACACACACACACGCACGCACGCACGTACGCACACACACACACCCAAACCCAAAATGGTTAGTCAAAACAAATCATCATGGCAGATGCGCAACATTTCATTAAAAATGTTGACAATAATTCCATAATATAAAAAGCGCAATTTGGTTTCTTTCACTCATACTCTATAAAAGTACCCATCCATGCCCATCTCTCTCTCTCTCTCTCCATCCCTCCCTCCCTCTCTCTCCCCCTCCCTCTCTCTATGTATTCTCTTACCAGGTAGGGATGTGTAGTGTCTGGTCTTCTCCTGTGCTTGTCACTCTGCAGGAGGTCTGCCTGCTGGCCTCAGCCCACACATTCCCACTTCAGAGCAGCTCATTTCATTTGTACAGGCTGCATGCTGGGTATGTTCGTGTTTCCGTCACCCATCGAATACTGACATGAATGACAGGATCCTTAACTAAATAAATATACCATCTTCTGCGTGTGTATATGCACAAAGGGAATGACAGCACTGGACTTGAAGTTGACTTGGGAGATTGTCAAAAATCCCCACCCTGAATTCACCAGACGTCCACAGCTGAGATGCGAACCCACGATTTCATGGACCCAGGGGAATAGTAGAGTCGATCAGTTTTTAACCGCTCGGCTACAAGCATCCACGGAACATGCATGTAATAATAATAATAATAATAATGTATGGAATTTATATAGCGCTGAATCTTGTAAAGCAACAAATCAAAGCGCTCAGATTTGAATTCGGGCTGCTCTCCCCGGGGAGAGCGGGAGAACGCGTCGCCACTTAGCGCTGCGCCACCCTTTCACCCTTTTTTTTTTTTTTTTTTTTTTTTTCTGCAGCTGTATTTGTTTCCCTATCAGAGTGGCTTTTTTCTAAGAATTTTGTAACATATCACCCGTGCCTTCAGATCCCCACTTTACCAAACAGTCACATGAGGGATATTTTCCCCTGGAGTTAACATCAGTGCCGACTCCGCTCTCCCTAAAAGTCCTTCGGATGAGATTATAAACCGAGGCCCTGTGTGAGAACGCACGCAGAACATCTTGCGCACACACACGTTAAATCCTGTTCCGCTTTTCGTAAGAGTAGGCCATTGTGTGCCGGTGGGAGCAGATGACAGAATTTACAAAACCGCATACACACGGGGACTGGATGTAAAAAAGCACATAAGTGCTTATTCCATTATCCTCAATATAAAATAAAAAATTAAATTAAAAAAATTAAAGGAAGGTAGCAGGACGGTTAAGACGTTCACCTGCCTAACAAGTAAACCTGTGAGGTTCTGGGTTCCGCTCCCAGCCTCGCCCTTTCTTCCCAGTGTGACAGGAGAAAAATCGAACCGAATGTCAAACTCCTTCGGATGAGACTATAAACCGAGGCCCCGTGTACAAACATGTTGCGTGCACGTTAAAAACCTGTTCCGCATTTCCGAAGAGTAGGCCCTTTCGCGCTGGTTGGAACAGATGACGAAACGTTCAAAAAGGCAAGCAGGTAGCTGTGTTTAGACACCATCCCCCGAAGTCGGAATGACGGCTACCTAAATGGTGGTTGGTCGGTTGGGGGGATGGGGAGTGGGGGGGGGGGGGGGGGGGGGGGGGGGGGGTGGGGGTGGGGTGGGAGGAGGGGGAGAAGGTCGGTACTAAAAAATCTCAGGGATGGTAAGGTACATTTCCCAGCTCTAAGCTCAGGAACATAAATGGCAAACAACACCCCCCCAAAAAAAACAACAACAAAACCACCAACAAAACCACCAACAAAACAACAACCAAAAAAATCAAACAAACCCAACCCTTCCCCCCCCAAAAAAAACAAACACCCAACACCCCCCCCACCCCCCAGCATGAAGGCTACACACCGGTATTAAAAAATCACTCTTTTCCTTCTGTTTTTCTATGTAACTTTTATATTCATACCGCACGTACTAAGGCATCCACAGAAATAAAAACCACTTTTTTTGAAAGACTAGCCTCTGACTCAAAACTCATGTGATTTTGAACAAATTTGGTAGGTTTGAAATTTTTAATTTTTCAGCAAACACTGTACCCCCTCAGTCCTTTGTCGTCTGCTAGCTTCCTTACCGCAATATACATGCGCGGGGTCAACGCTGTAGGAATACAGGCAATCCTCATTTGATGATTATTTCCAACTTTTTCGTGACTACCTGGTATTGCTCTATGTCCTCAATCCAAAAAACAAGTGCACAGTTCATTTTTTCATGCTTAAAAAAATCTGTGAAAATCACCAACATTTTTTTCCCTCTCCCACTCTATAGAAGATACTACTTGACCCCCAAATTAATACCGGTGTGTAGCCGAAGCGAGGACATCACAAAGGGAGGTAACAGCGGTCGGTGACACGAATGACGTCACTGTTGGCTTCCAGGCGCCCAAGAACGTGCTGGAGTGCTGAGGAGTGCAGAGAGGAGTACTGGACACTCCTGAGTAGTTCCCCCTGGATCTGCTGGTAGTGACATCCCCTTTCCCGGTCTGAGAGAAGAGAACAAAACGAAGCAAAACATGAACACACGAACATGTATGATTATATATTGTTTTTGTTGTTGTTGCTGTGTTCAGTTTGGTTTGTAGTTGTCGGTGTGTGTGTGTGTGTGTGTGTGTGTGTGTGTGTGTGTGTGTGTGTGTGAGAGAGAGAGAGAGAGAGAGAGAGAGAGAGAGAGAGAGAGAGAGAGAGAGAGAGAGGGATGGCGTTGGTATTGAGTGTGTGTGTGAGGGGTGGTGTTGGTGTTAGTGTGTGTGTGTGTGTGTGTGTGAGGCGGTGTTGGTATTAGTGTGTTGTGGGTATTCTTTGTGTTGTGCATGTGGGGGGGGGGGGGGGGGATGAGTATGTGAGTGTGTGTGGGGGTGGTGGTGGTGGTGTGGGTGGGTGTGTATGCGGTGGTGGTGGTGGTGGTGGTGGTTGTGGTGGTGGTGGTGTGTGTGTGTGTGTGTATGCGGCGGCGGTGGTGGTGGTGGTGGTGGTGGTGGTGGTGGTGGTGGTGGTGGTGTGTGTGTGTGTGTGTGAAGTCGATACGTTTCGTTATGTTTATATGTGTTGTTTTTATGATAGTGTGATAAGTATTGAAGTTGTGAATAGAACTCCATCCACGCGCGTGTGTGTCAAAGTCAAACTTTTATTTCCAGATGGTACATTGAATAAGCAGTGCATTTGCTTTTTTCATCAGGCCATCTATCTAAAGAAAAAAAAGCGAGAAAAAAGATAATATCATGCAGACAAAGAATAAAAAACCTAATCTATGGTAAACTATACAAATCAAACAAGAAAAGACAATAACATATGCATATATGGAATTAAAAACAAAACAAAAAACCCCTGAAAAATATTAAACCATATAATTCAAATAATTCAAAAATCTTGAAAATATGTCCATCATCATACAAACAAACAAGCAACAAAGAAAAACCAAACCAAAACAAACAAAGAAGATAAAAACAAAACAAGTGTGCGTGAATGCATGCGTGTGCGTGCGCGTGCGTACGTACGTGCGCGTGTGGCGTGCTTACGTGTTGTGCGCGTGCATGCGTACATGTGTGTGGATGTTCTTTTTGGGAAACTAAAGCATCAGAACTTACACTTGGGTTTGGAGCATTGGGTGCGAAGAATGCGCAGGACAAGCCTCTCCAATGGCGAAGATCTGTCGAGATTCTATCCCCCAAAAAAGACAGAACGAAAAGATGATAGATAATTATCTCCTTGGGTAGCACCTTTTTCAACAATAATTATAAACACACCCAATATGCCGCAGTCCATAGTGTGCCTGTTGTCAACTTGAAAACATTCGGGAAAATCAGAACAGATATTAAAAAAAAAAAAAACCCCAAAAAAGAAACCTCAGCAAAATTGTACCATGATCAGTTTGATAAATCATATTCCAATATATATATATATATATATATATATATATATATATATATATACACAGACAGACAATGAGAAATGGACATTACAACACTTATAGACAAAGAGAAATAGACCTACAACACAAACAAACACGCTGACAGACAGATAGACAAATAGAAATGGACATACAACACACCAAAAAACACGCTGACAGACAAATAGACAAAGAGAAATGGACCTACAACACAAACACGCAGACAGACAGACAATGAGAAATGGACATACAACACAAACAAACATGCAGACAGACAGACAAAGAGAAATGGACATGCAACACAAACACGCAGATAGACATACATAGAGAAATGGTCCTTCACAAACAAACACGCTGACAGACAGACAAAGAGAAATGGACATACAACACAAACAAATATGCAGACAGACAGACAAAGAGAAATGGACATGCAACACAAACACGCAGATAGACATACATAGAGAAATGGTCCTTCACAAACAAACACGCTGACAGACAGACAAAGAGAAATGGACATACAACACAAACGCGCAGACAGACAAAG
>CM054157.1:52849317-52859317 GCA_028751875.1 Rapana venosa
TATTGCGTTGTTGTGTTGTAAGTACTGCGTTGTGTTGTGCCGTGTTGTGCTGTACTGACCTGTGATGTGCTGTATTGTCTTGTATGGTATTGTATTGTATACCGCTTTCAGTCACTGTGACTTTCTCTTTGAGATAATCAGGCTGTGCTCTCTCTCTCTCTCTCTCTCTCTCTCTCTCTCTCTCTCTCTCTCTCTCTCTCTCTCAGCAGCAACACCCATTTCACCCCCCCCTCCACTTTCCTCCCTGTATGTGTATCTATGTGGATCGGTGGTCTAGAGGTAACGCACCTGCCTAGAAAGCGAAAAGTCCGGGGCGGAAAATGTGCGGTGGTTCGAATCCCGTTTGGGCCCGCAACTTTCCCCCCCATCCATTAGACCATCAGTGGTGGTCTGGGCGCTAGTCTTTTGGACGAGACAATAAACCGAGGTCCCGTGTGTTACACTCAATTATTTAGCGCACGTAAAAAAAAAACCACGGCAACAAGAGAGCTGTCTCTGGCAAAATTCTGTAGAGAAAAGCCACTCTGATAGGGAAAAAGTACGGTTGTAAACAGGAAAAAGGAAAGAAAAAAAAAGATGGGTGGCGCTGCTCCTGTGGCGACGCGCTCTCCCCGGGGAGAGCAGCCCGAATTTCACGCAGATAAATCTGCGGTGACTTAAAGTGGTATAAATAAATTATGAATAAATAAAAATAAAATAAATAAAATACTTCTCTATGAGAGTGGCTGATTTTGTTTGTCGTTTCTTTTTTGACAGAATTCTGCCAGGGACAACTCTTGATTGCCGTGGGTTCTTTTACATGTGCTAGGTGTGTGCCGCGCATAGGACCTTGGCGTATCGTCTCATACCACAACAACAACAACAAAAGGACTCGCACCCAGACCACCAGGTTTTAAAAAAATTCTATGTCTGCATATACATTATCTTTTTTTCTCGCTTTTTCTTTCTTTAGATAGATGGCTTGATGAAAAAAAGCAAATGCACTGCTTATTCAATGTACCATCTGAAAATAAAAGTTTGACTCTGACTCTGACCACCATTCAAGGTGTAGACAATGGGAGGGTGGGTGGGTAAGTTTGGGTGGTTTTTCACCCTTCCGTCCTCACCCCTCCCCACCCCTCCCTCCTCCCCCATCCCTTCCTCCGTCCCCACCATTCCTCCCTCCCCATCCCTCCCTCCATCCCCATCCTAGCAACGATTGAAAGAAAGTAAGGCTTTTTTCCTTCTTCTCTGGGTTCGTTTGGGAGGTTTTGTTGTTGTTGTTTTGTGTTCATTTCTCTCTCTCCTTCTTTCTCTCTTTAACGTTCTGCGACCCTATCCTCCTCTTCCTTCCTCCGCTGAGAGAGAGAGAGAGAGAGAGAAGAGGAGAAGAGGAGAGAGAGAGAGAAGAGAAGAGAGAGAGGAGAGAGAGAGGGGGGGAAGAGAGAGAGAGAGAAAGAGAGAGAGAGGGGGGGAGGGAAAAGAGAAATTTAGGGCGAGGGTGGAGGGAGGGGGAGAGAGAAAGAGTGAGAGGAGGGAGGGAGGGAGAGAAAGTGAGAGAGAGAGAGGAGGAGGGAGAGAGAGAGAGAAAGAGAGGAGGGGGGAGGGATGGGGAGAGAGAAAGAGGGGGAGGGGGGAGAGAGAGAAAGAGGGGGAGGGAGGGGAAGAGAGAAAGAGAGAGAGGAGGGGGGGGGGGGGAGAGAGAAAGAGAGAGAGAGAGCGAGAGGGGGGAAAGAAAGCCATTAAGCAGGAACACACACACTATTCCCCCCCCACACACAAAACTACATCCCCCTCCACACACATAATCACCCCACCACACACACACCATTACTCTCACACACACACCCCACCACCACCACTTCGCCAACCAACACACACACACTATACCCCACTCTCCAACACACATACTTTCCCCCCCCCCCCCCCCCCCCCCCCCACACACACACACACGCGCGCGCTGACACTCTCCATCTGTCTTGTCACACAAACGACCACACAGTGACCACAACACCGTGGCAAAAATCAAGAACACACACACAATAACACACACACACACACTAACACACACACACAGAGTGCAGCAGACATCATCGATTCCAGAAAACCCAGCGACCAAAGCAGCCATCGAAAGACGACGACACTGCTTTCACCCATCTACAAGCTGAAAGGAGAATAACCACAACGACAACAACAGCAACGACAACAAAAGTAAGTTGCTTCAGTTGATTACGATAAATCGATACAAAAATGCGTGAATCGGTGGTCTAGAGGTAACGCGCCTGCCTAGAAAGCGAAAAGTCCGGGCAGAAGTGTGTGGTGGTTCGATCCCCGTTTGGGCCCGAAACTTTTTCCCTGTCTAATAGACCATGAGTGGTGGGTGGTCTGGGTGCTGGTCTTTCGGATGAGACGATAAACCGAGGTCCCGTGTGTTACACATCATTATTTCGCGCACGTAAAAGAACCCACGGCAACAAGAGAGTTGTCCTTGGCAAAACTCTGTAGAAAAAAAAGAAAGCCACTCTGATAGGTAAACAAATACAGTTACAGACAGGAAAAGATATTAAAATTTTTTTAAAGGGTGGCGCTGCTCTTGTGGCGACGCGCTCTCCCCGGAGGAGAGCAGCCCGAATTTCACGCAGAGAAATCTGCCGTGATTTAAAGTGGTATGAAATGAAATAAAATAAGAAATGAAATACTGCAGTGATTTCTCTGTTATGAGCGCAGTCTTTTGTCAAAATGTAGCGATGGTTTCTAAATGCCTGGAAAGGAGTCTGATCCAGTCTGGAGCGAATGTTGCGGACTTTGTCTGAAAAGAAGGCAGAAAAATATGGATGGAAGTTCAGACAGGCTGTGGGTGGTAGGCAAAGGAGTTGTTTTTACAGATCCAAGGAGATTTGAGGTGAGGGCAAAAAAGAGATTTTATGGATGTAGCGCAGATAACTTGGGAAGAGTAGTAGTCTGTCTTTGCTGAATGGATTAAGTGTTTGACTTTGTTTAATTGTCATGCATGTGATGCCCGATATGTGTGATGTGTCATAATGTGTGTGCCCACCACATCACGAAGTTCTAACTGAACAATTAAAGACGCTCTGACTTCGACTTTGGCACAGACAATGACTAGAGCCAAAGCACACTGAATTTATAGTTCTGGATTCACTTAAAAAAAAAAAAAAATTTTTCCAGTTTTATATTTCTTGATTTCCTTCCATTCAACACTTGGTAGGCTGTGTTTCAAACACAAGGCAGGACCAAAAGAGCGATAGAAAAGAGGGATTTCCTGGCACTGATTTTCTTGAAGGTGGGGATGTCATTAATACTGACATCTCCACTGGGAACCTATAGATACCAAACCCCACGTTTGTTGACTCAAAACTACTTTCCACCGTGTTTATTTTTCCAATCTGCTTCCACCACAAAATTCTATCTGGAAAAAAAAGAAGAGTGTTATACACTGCCTTCAAAAGTATTCAGTCTAGAAGACACTCCACATCCAACACTTGCCATCTTGCAATATCAGAAACTTCTATTACATTCGGGGTTTTTTTCGCAGCCAAAAACCATATCAAGTCGCCCATCTAATTTTTCACAGCCAAATCCCAGCCAAGCCAAAACCGATACCAAAACAGCCATTTGTTTGTTCACAGCCAAAACCCACACCCAGTGTTTTTACGGCCAAAACCCACACCAAGTCACCCATTCCTGTTTTCACCGCCCAAACCCACCCATTCATGTTTTCACCGCCCAAACTCACCCAGTCATTTTTTTCACCGCCCAAACCCACCCATTCATGTTTTCACCGCCCACACCCACCCATTCATGTTTTCACCACCCAAACCCACCCATTCGTGTTTTCACATCCCCAAACCCCACCCATTCCTATTTTCACAGCCCCAAACCCACCCATTCCTGTTTTCACCGCCAAAACCCCACCCATTTCTGTTTTCACAGCCAAATAGCCACCCATTCCTGTTTTCACAGCCCAAACATCCATGTTTTTACAGCCAAAAACCCACCCACTCATGTTTTTCACGACCCAAACCCACCCATTCATTTTTTTAATGGCCAAGACCCACCCATTAACTTTGTTCACAGGCCAAATCCACCCATTCATCTTTTCACTGCCAAAACCCACTCATTCATGTTTTCACCACCCAAACCCCACCCATTCATGTTTTCACCACCCAAACCCACCCATTCATGTTTTCACCGCCCCAAACCCACCCATCCCTATTTTCTCAGCCCAAACCCCACCCATTCCTATTTTCACAGCCCAAAACCCACCCATTCCTGTTTTCACAGCAGAATAGCCACCCACTCATGTTTTCACAGCCAAAACCCCACCCATTCCAATTTTCACATCCCAAACCCCACCCATTCCTATTTCACAGCCCAAAACCCCACCCATTCCTGTTTTCACAGCCAAAACCCCACCCATTCCTATTTTCACAGCCAAAAAACCCACCCATTTTTATTTTCACAGCCCCAAACCCACCCATTCCTATTTTCACAGCCCCCAAAACCCCACCCATTCATGTTTCGACAACCAAAAACTCCACACACCAAGTCTAGTCAACCATTCTTTTTTTTTTCACACAGCCAACCCCCCCCCCCCCCCCCCACCTCCTTCCATCCCTCCTCTCCCACCACACGCCACACACACACGAACACACCAAAGCCACCCCCACATTCATTCACATCCATCCCCCTCAAACAGATGTGGCACTCGGCAGGCGCGAGAACGCTCCAAATGAACCGTCACCTGGAACACATTAGGAGCAAGTCTGGCCTTCCAACCCACCACCCCCACCACCACACGCCCAGTGTGCCCACACCCCCCTCCTCCTCCTCCTCTACCATGCCCGAGGCCACGACAGGGGAGACAACACCACCACCACCGCCAGAAAGGGACACTATCCTGGTGACAGGGGCTAACGGCTTTGTGGGCCAACACGTGGTCAAAGCTCTGCAGGAGGACGCCACTCACGTGCGGGAGATTCGCGTGCTGGATTTGCTTCCCTTTACTCCGAGACTGGGTCAGTGTGTGTGTGTGTGTGTGTGTGTGCGTGCTAGGATTTATGTCCCCTTTATGATGCCGAAGATGGGACTAAAGGTAAAGGTGTCCCATAACCTATGTGGTCGTAGGGGAGTGAAGCATCACAGACCTCAACTTCTCTAGGGGCCAGCATATTGAGGGCAGCGCCCATCTCCTCTCCCTCGCTGCTTTTACCTTCCTTGACCCTAAAGAGAGCAGGTACCCATTGACAGCTGGGTGAACTGGGGGGGACTGTACTGAAGCCAAGGCGCGCAAACGGTCACCCATCCAACTGGTAACCACGCTCGATGCTGCTTAACCTTAGCTTGGGGGAAAAGGAGTGCACTGACCACTGAGCTATTCCATCCCCCCCCCCCCCCCCCCCCCCCTAACTAAGTGATTGCTCTCATTCTTTAACGTCTGGACTATTGCAATTCTCTTTTGTCTGGTCTGCCAGCATCATCTATCCACTCCCTTCAACGAATACAAAGCTCCGCAGCTCGACTAGTTCTCAGAAAGAAAAAATCAGAGCACATTACCCCTCTCTTGCGATCTCTTCACTGGCTGCCTGTGCCACAGAGAGTACATTATAAGATCAGTACCTTCTGTTACAAATGTCTCCACAAAACTGCACCCTCCTACCTCTGTGAATGTCTTAACCTGTACACACCTTCACGTTCCCTCCGCTCTGCTGCAGATACCTTGTGCCTACGAATACCTAGATTCAACCAATCCACTGTTGGCCGCCGCTCGTTCTCTATTTCGGGTCCATCGACCTGGAATGAGCTCCCTCTCTCTCTTCGCCAGAAACCTAGTTATGACACTTTTAAATCCAGCCTCAAGACATATTTATTTCAAACCTAAGATTTCCCCCCTCCTGTTTCATATCAGAGCTATCCCACCTTCACTAACCCATGTCCTATCACCCTGCTAAAAGTATACGACCTGTGTGAGTGTGTGTGTGCTTTTGAAAAACATTTGACTATTGAAATTTTATTTCATAGATTTTGTCTGCAGTGCACCATGTTTGTAAGTATCTGTTTAAACTATTGATTATTTATCATTGATTGCATGACTGTGTAAGATTAGGTTGAATGCATGCGCTTTGATTTGTCTATGCAGGATATAGCGCTATATAAATTCCATTTATCATTATTATTATTATTATTATCATTATCAATGTGTGTTAGTTTACATCAGAACAGACGAGTTTTCACATGCAGTTATATACCTTAGTTCCAAAACTCAGCAAGTATTCATCATTTTCAATCTTTCTCCTTCACCAAACGCTCAGACAGCAACTATTATTGTCTATCATATGAGTGAAAAATGCGTTGCGCTGCTGTCAGACGCCTGAGAAGTCTGGCCCAGCACAGCGCATTCGATTTCGGCAAGGGAGAGAATTGGCGTATTTCATTTTTTTTTTTTTTTTTTTATAAAACAAAGGTAGGAGAATGGACCAAGGAGACAGAAAATAGACAACGGAACAAGGCAGAAACAAAGAAAGGGATAGAAAAGAGGGAATTCCCAGCACAGAATTTCCAGAAGGTGGGGAATCTATTTATACTGACAGGCCCCTGACGTCCCCATCGGGGAATTTTCAATCTGTAAACTACAGTTCCTTCTCTTTATTCAAAAAACTGAGTAAAGTCATCCCTTTATTCCATTGAAACCCCCTTGAACCGGCACCCTGGTGGTGGATCGAACCCAGGCTTGATCCTGGGCTGTCAAACCGTCAGTACAATGCTCTAACCACTAAGGCCCACCCTTTACACCAAACAATTTTTCATGGATTCACAAACTACCTTTAAACAACTCCTTCACCTCAAGAAGATTCACCCCAAAAAAATTTCCGTTTCATTTTTCTCTCTCTCAGAATACGAGAGCAGCAAGGTGGTGAGGTCTTACACGGGATCAGTGACGGACAGCGACATGATGCGACGTGCCACCAAAGACGTCACCTCCGTCATCCACATCGCCGGACTGGTCAGCTACGGCAGTTTCCCTGACTTCCAGGGGATGGAGGAGGTCAACGTGGACGGTAAGAAGGATGGGGCCTAGCGGTTAGAACGTCAGAAGCTTGTGTTCTGATGGTGTAGGTTCAAATCTCCGCTGAGATGGAACGTTTGAGGGATGTCCTTTCCAAATGGATGTTTTGCGAAGACTGTCTCCATGTTGTTCCAAATCAGATTAGGTTTTGCGAAGACTTGTCTCCATGTTGTTCCAAATCAGATCAGATTTTGCGAAGACTGTCTCCATGTTGTTCCAAATCAGATAACGTTTTGCGAAGACTGTCTCCATGTTGTTCCAAATCAGATAACGTTTTGCGAAGACTGTCTCCATGTTGTTTCAAATCAGATTAAGTTTTTGCGAAGACTTGTCTCCATGTCGTTCCAAATCAGATAAAGTTTTGCGAAGACTGTCTCCATGTTGTTCCAAATCAGATAAAAGTTTTTGCGAAGACTTGTCTCCATGTTGTTCCAAATCAGATAAAAGTTTTGCGAAGACTGTCTCCATGTTGTTCCAAATCAGATTAAGTTTTGCGAAGACTGTCTCCATGTTGTTCCAAATCAGATAAAGCTTTTTGTCTCCATGTTGTTCCAAATCAGATAAAAGTTTTGCAAAGACTGTCTCCATGTTGTTCCAAATCAGATAAAAGTTTTGCGAAGACTGTCTCCATGTTGTTCCAAATCAGATAAAGCTTTTTGTCTCCATGTTGTTCCAAATCAGATAAAAGTTTTGCGAAGACTGTCTCCATGTTGTTCCAAATCAGATTAAGTTTTGCGAAGACTGTCTCCATGTTGTTCCAAATCAGATAAAGCTTTTTGTCTCCATGTTGTTCCAAATCAGATAAAAGTTTTGCAAAGACTGTCTCCATGTTGTTCCAAATCAGATAAAAGTTTTGCGAAGACTGTCTCCATGTTGTTCCAAATCAGATAAAGCTTTTTGTCTCCATGTTGTTCCAAATCAGATAAAAGTTTTGGGAAGACTGTCTCCATGTTGTTCCAAATCAGACGATGTTTTGCTAAGACTGTCTCCATGTTGTTCCAAATCAGACGATGTTTTGCTAAGACTGTCTCCATGTTGTTCCAAATCAGATAAAAAGTTTTTTGCGAAGACTATCTTCATGTTGTTCCAAATCAGATCAAGTTTTGCGAAGACTGTCTCCATGTTGTTTCAAATCAGATTAAGTTTTGCGAAAACTGTCTCCATGTTGTTCCAAATCAGATTAAGTTTTGCGAAGACTGTCTCCATGTTGTTCCAAATCAGACGATGTTTTGCTGAGACTGTTTCCATATTGTTCCAAATCAGATGATGTTTTGCTAAGACTGTTTCAAAATTGTTCCAAATCAGATGTTTTGCTAAGATTGTCTCTATACTGTTCCAAATCAGAGGATGTTTTGCTAAGGCTGTCTCCATATTGTTCCAAATCAGATTAAGTTTTGCAAAGACTGTGTCCATATTGTTCCAAATCAGACGATGTTTTGCTAAGACTGTTTCAAAACTGTTCCAAATCAGAGGATGTTTTGCTAAGATTGTCTCTATATTGTACCAAATCAGATGTTTTGCTGAGACTGTTTCAATATTGTTCCAAATCAGATGATGTTTAGCTAAGACTGTCTCCATATTGTTCCAAATCAGATTAAGTTTTTGCTAAGACTGTTTCAAAATTGTTCCAAATCAGGTGATGTTTTGCTAAGACTGTTTCAAAATTGTTCCAAATCAGATGATGTTTTGCTAAGATTGTCTCTATTACTGTTCCAAATCAGACGATGTTTTGATAAGACTGTCTCTACATTGTTCCAAATCAGACGATGTTTTGCTAAGACTGTCTCCATATTGTTCCAAATCAGACGATGTGTTGCTAAAACTGTCTCCATATTGTTCCAAATCAGATTAAGTTTTTGCAAAGACTGTCTCCATTTTGTTCCAAATCAGATTAAGTTTTTGCAAAGACTGTCTCTACATTGTTCCAAATCAGACGATGTTTTGCTAAGACTGTCTCCATGTTGTTCGAAATCAGATGATGTTTTGCTAAGATTGTCTCTATATTGTACAAAAATCAGATGATGTTTTGCGAAGACTATCTAAAGTTAATCTCTCCCTTCCCTGTTCTTAGCTAAAGCTTATGCCATTATCCTCGATATAAAAGAATACAATAGAAATAGAAATAGGTTCACCAATGGTGATATTTTGCTCATGTGACCATTTTATGCTACACAATTAAGGCAGCTGCATTACGACTTTGGGGAGAGGATGTCTAGACACGACATGTAGACACGACACCAACATGCACGCGCTTTACATCCGTTCCTGCCAGCACGCGCTGGCCTACTCTCCTGAAAGGCGGAACAGGTTTTTGACATGCGCACGAGACATTCTGCGTGCGTTTGGACACTGGGCTTCAGCGTATAGTCTCATCCTGAAGGGGGAGTGAAGTCAGTATTTGTGTCAAATCCAGGGACAAGAATCCCCTCAAATGAGCGCCTCAATGATGGTTTTTCTTCTTCGTCGTCGTCGTCGAACGCTCAGACAGCAAGTACTGTTATCTGTTATATGAGCGAAAATGCGTTGCGCTGCCGTTAAGCGCCTGACAAGCCAGGCCCAGTGCATCCGACTTCGGCATGGGAGAGAAAATCTTTTAAGTCTTTCTGGAAAAAAAGGCAGGAGAATGGACCAAGGAGGCAGAAACTAGACGAGGAGGTGACCGGAAGAAAAGGAATAAGGCAGAAACAAAGAGAGGGATAGAAAAGAGGGAAATCCTAGCACAGAATGTCCAGAATGTGGGGATATTATTTATACTGACAGGCCTCCGGCATCCCCACGGAGGGAATGGTGGCTCGAACCCTGATCTTGAAATCACGAGCTCAACACCCTAACCACTAGGCTATCCTACTCCTTAGGTTAATTTTAAAACCATGTTAGAGTATTTCTAAAAGAGGGTGGGCGTGTTTCAATCTAAAGAGCTGTCTCCTCAGCAATTTC
>CM054157.1:52864317-52876817 GCA_028751875.1 Rapana venosa
GGTATAAAACCCTTTGAGGGAGGAGACGTGGCCCCCTTAACGTGAGGCATGCAGGACAACGGTGTATGGATACCTACGCCCTGGTGCCCATGAACCAGCCCCCAGGTATGGGTCAAATACCAAGAGGACAGACATCCCAATGGCGGAACAGGCGGGGAGACCTGTCTGCCAACGCTGTGGAAGCAAGGAAGAGGGGAGGGCCTCCAGGGCAGCAGAACCGGACCTGCAGCTCATGTTTAAAACAACCAGCGGGAGAACGTCACTGATGAAAACTGCAGAAGCCCGGATGCACGGCTGTGAGTAAAAAAACGCCCCGAAGTCATATGCGCTTTGATTTGTCTGTGCAAGATACAGCACTATATAAATTCCATTTATTATTATTATTATTATTATTAGATGCGCTGGGCCTGACTTACCAGGCGCTTATCGGCAGCGCGGCAAATTTTTCGCTCAAAACGACAGAGCTACTGTATCCTACCTAACGCATGGTTGTTTTTTCCCCCTTCCCCACGACGGGGACGGGATAGCTTAGTGGTCGGAGCACTCGCTTTCCCCCAGCCAAGTTAAGCAGCGTCGAGCGTGGTTACCACTTGGATGGGTGACCGTTTGCGCCACGCCTTGGCTTCAGTACAGTTCCCCCAGCTGTAAATGGGTACCTGCCCTCTTTTAGAGTCAGGGAAGGTCAAGCAGCGAGGGAGAGGAGATGGGTGCCGCCCTCAATATGCTGGCCCCTAGAGAAGTGCGGTCTCTGACGCCTCGCTCCCCTACGACCTTCCTTTACCTTTACCTTTACCCACTACGCTTCCCACAGGCAACAAGCTCCGCACGCTGTCTCTCCGCGCCAACGTCATGTACGGAGAGCTGGACCCTTACTACGTCACCTCCGCCCTGCGCAGCGCCAATGCCGCGCGGGGGAAGCGGCTGCTGCGGGTGGGCGACGGGCGGGCGCTGTTCCAGCAGAGCTACGTGGGCAACGCGGCTGCTGCCTTCCAGCAGGCTGACGTGGCGCTCCGCGAAGACCCCGCCATAGGAGGAGAGGCCTTCTTCATCCCCGACCACACGCCCGTGCAGAACACGTTCCGCTTCCTGCAGCCCTACCTCCAGCAGCGCCGCCTGTCGCTCTCCGCCGTTCCCCTCCCTTACCCCGCCGTGTACGGGTTACTCTTCCTGACGGAGCTGGTCCTGAAGGCGTTGTCTCCCTTGGTCAAAGTCCACACCGAGGCGGCGTCGTGCAGCGTGCGGTACATCAACACCGATCTGTATTTCCGCGCCGAGAAGGCGCGCAGACTCTTCAAGTACGCACCCCCGTACTCCCCCGAAGAGGCCCAGAGAAGGTCTCTGGCTTATTACAAAACAGTGAAGCTTTAACCCCCTCCCCTCCTATCCCTGAACTCGCTTTGTACAGCCAGTTATCTCCCTTGGTTGTTTTTTTGTTGCCCCCAGATGTCATACTTGTTATAGGTTAGAAGAAAAAAACCCAACAACACACCAAACAAAGCGTGGAGTCAAAAGTTGAAGATTTCACGGAATCACCTGTTAAAATGTTTCCATAATATTGTAATGATATTAATATTACTATGATCAGCTTAAGTCATTATTATCAATTTTCCCCTGTGGGGAAGCCAGGGGCCTGTCAGTATAAATAGCATCCCCACCTTCTGGGAAATTCTGTGCAAAAAATTCCCTCTTTTCTATCCCTCTCTTTTCTTCCTGTCATCTCCTTCTTGTCTATTCTCTGCCTTCTTGGTCCATGCTCCTGCCTTTTTTCCCCAAAAAGACTTAAAACATAATTCTCTCCCACGCCAAAGTCGGATGTGCTGGGCCTGACCTGTTAGGCGCTTAGCAGCAGCACAATGCATTTGTGCTCATATGACCAATAACAATAGTTGCTGTCTGAGCCTTCGATGAAGATCGCGAGGATTATCAGGTCTTTTTCTTCAATGAACGGCAATTCTACAGCATCTGTGTGTGTGGAGAGAGCTCATGCTGATTCAATAGTGTTATCTGATCATCATTAGGGTTAAAAGCAATATGTCTCCATGTGTAGCATCATTCTTTTCTTGTGGCAAGTACGGAACACAGTGACCTATGGAATGCTTTCAATAGCTTTTTTCCTCCTCTCTCCATCTTGAATGATCTGATGAAGACAGTTCTCCAAGGTAAGGTTGAGGGCAGAAGGAAAAAAGAGGCAGACCACCAACATCCTACATTGCCAACAACATCACTGAGGTCAGTGGTCTGGGAGGAGGGCTACAGGAGATGGTAGAACTCAGCAGAGACAGAGAGAGATGGTGAACCCTGGTGGCATTGCGTGGAGCTCCTGCCTACGACAATGGAGACAGTTGAGTTTTTTATCGTGAAAAAAATGGAGATGTTTTATTGAACGACTCTTATTTTGATTTTTTTTAAAATGGGGAGTGGAATGGAGGGAGAGAGGAGGAAAGGGGGGTGGGGGGGGGAGTATCTCTGTTTAGGACTTAACCTATATGCTTTACTCTTGAAATGCTACTTATCAACAATTTTATTTTTACAGAAAAAAAAATACCCTACAGCAATCTCGTAATTCTTCTTACCAAAAAACCAATCTTTATCACAAAAGTCTTCAAATCAAGGAGTGAAATAAAAATTAAAAAAACACAAAAATCTTCACAACTGTGTTTCTGAGCGTGCCTTCAAATATTTCTGAAAGAAAGATGCCTCAACTTTTCCTCTTAACTCACTGAAGAATCACTGGAGCGCGGCACTGCATGTGTCTGGCGGCAAGTCACCGGCAAACTGAACCTCAAAGAAAGCATCCTTCTCCAGGCATGGCCTGTCTTCCCTTCTGTAATAAGGGGAATTGTGTGTGTGTGTGTGCGTGCGTGCATGGGCGTGCATGCATGCATGTGTGTGTGTGTTGAGATTTTTTTTTGGGGTGGGGAGGGGGGACTGTTCCTTGGCTAGAGCTCCAAGGTTCAAAGATTGTGAGATTTTGTGTATGTGACCGTTTTTAACCCACCATTAAGGCATCCACATTCTGACTTCAGGGATGGTGTTTAAACGCGACACCTTTGCTCATGCAGGTTGGGTTTTTTTTGTTTAAAAATTTATTTATTTATTTTTTAAAATAAAATGTCATCCGTTTCTGCTTGGCACAGAAATAGCCTACTCTTCCGAAAGGTGGAACATGTGTATGTGTGCAAGATATTCCGCATGCATTCACACACAGGGCCTCGGTTTACAGTCTCACCTGAAAGACTTCTGGGGCAGTGGAGCAGGCACTAATGACATGTTTAAAAAAAAAGGTAAAGGAATCCCATAACCTATAAGGTCGTAGGGGGAGCGAGGCGTCAGAGACCTCACTTCTCTAGGGGCCAGCATATTGAGGGCAGCGCCTATCTCCTCTCCCTCGCTGCTTTACCTTCCCTGAGGTATGACATGTTAACTCCAAGGTAAAATTCCCCTATAATTGGCGCCTCCTTGGTGGCTCGAACTCCGGCCACCAGATCACAAGCACAACGCTCTAACCACTACGCTACCCTGCCCCCCTTCCTCCAGTTTATAGACTCATCTGAAGGACTTTCAGGGGCAGTGGAGTCAATGCCACTGTTAGTTCTAAAGGGGAAAGAAATCAAAGAGGCACTTCAGTGAAGACTCTCACCCACACCCTGCACTACTGTCAGATCTTGAGCACCTCGCACTAACCACTAGGCCCTCCTGTTCCCGTATAATAATAATAATAATAATAACAATAATATATGGAATTTATATAGTGCTGAATCTTGTAAAGCAACAAATCAAAGCGCTCAGATCACTTCTTATTTTATAATTTTTGTATGCGTGTGTATGCGTTTTAAAATTTTTTTGGTCATAATAATAATAATAATAATATATGGAATTTATATAGCGCTGAATCTTCATCTGTTCCCACCGGCACACAATGGCCTACTCTTTCGAACAGCGGAACAGGATTTAACGTGTGCGCAAGATGTTCTGCATGCATTCGCACATGGGGCCTCGGTTTATAGTCTCATCCGAAGGACTTTCATCACATATACTTTCACCATATCATCATCATCGTACAAACGATACAGGCTAGGCCCTCCTGTTCCCGCGTCATCATCATCATCGCTCTAAAAACGATACAGACACACAGCTACAGAAAAACACGTGGACATCCCCATATGAAAGACGATGTGGCCGAGTGGTTCAAGACTGTTGGACTTCAATCCCACAGTTCATGAAGTCCTGGGTTCAAATCTCGGCGGAAGCATCAGGCGAATTAAGGGTGGGGGATTTTTACCACCTCCAAAGTCAACTTCCAGTGCAGACCTGCCAGTGCCTTAATTCCTTTCATGTATATAATAATAATAATAATATTAATATATGGAATTTATATAGCGCTGAATCTTGTAAAAACAAACAGAAGATCAAATACACATGTTTAAGATTTCGTAACTCACATCAGTGTTCGGTGGGTAACGGAAACACGAACATACCCAGCATACATCCCTGAAGATGGATTGCGGCTACCTTTAAGGTGGGCAAAAAATGGTCGCGTACGCAAAATCTCCCCGCTGGTGAACTTCGAGGCTCTAGCCGAGGAACACAAACAAAACACAAAGAAAGACAGACAGACAGACAGTCCACACAGCACATCATCATACCATCTGCCTTGCCAGCTCTGCAATGGCCGCGTCCTGCAGGAGATCAGAGGGAGAGAACTCTGCTGCCTTCAGCGTGGTTAGCACCCCTTGTATCTTCTCCTTCAGCTGCTGCTTTGCACTCTGAAAGAAAGAATTCAAAATTCAAGATTTTTTTTCTTCTCGTTCCTCAGCTTGAGCTCCCAGGTTCACCAACGGTGAGATTTTTGTGAATACAACCGTTCCTCCCCCCACCCCCCCTCCCCCAAATAATTTAGGTAGCTGCATTTCGACTTCCAGAACGATGTCTAAACACGACACTTGTACACATGCAGTTTTTTGGGTTGTCATCTGTTCCTACTGGCACACAATTGCCTACTTTCGCAAAAGGTGGAATGGGTTTTTAACATGTGCGCAAGCTGTTCTGCATGCGTTTGTACACGGGGCCTCGGTTTATAGTCTCATCCGAAGGACTTTGACATTCAGTCTGATTTTTTGGGGGTCAAACTGGGAAGAAAGGACAAGGCTGGGAATCGAACCCAGAACCTTTCCGTTTACTTGTTGGCAGGAGAACGTCTTAACCATCATGCCACCCTCTTTCTTAGATTCAAGATTTAATTCCTTTCACCCTTTTGGGGTAAGGAGGATTGCAAACACATTTAAAAGTAAAAAGGTAAAGATGTTCCCAAACACATTTAAAAGTAAAAAGGTAAAGATGTTCCCATAACCTATGTTGTCGTTGGGGAGTGAGGCGTCAGAGACCTCAGCTTCTCCAGGGGCCAGCATATTGAGGGTGGCATCCATCTCCTCTCCCTCGCTGCTTTACTTTCTCTGACCCTAAAGAGGGCAGGTACCCACTGGCAGCTGCGTGAACTGGGGAACTGGACTGAAGCTAAGGTATGCACACACATTTAACAGGGGAACAAACCTACCAACAATTCACCCCAAAAATATCAGTACCAACAGGAACTGAAAAACAGCATGAAAGGAACAATAATAGTAAAATAAGAAACAAAACAATAAAAGTGAAAGATTTCAATGATTCTTTTTTTCTCAGTTTTTTCAAGCAATTTGTGTCGAAGTTCTGAAAAAAGTTTTTAATGTGCTCAAATGGGAAAAATACAAATTAAATTTTCAAGAAATGCCACTCAGCAAATCTGATAAACAAAACAAAAATACAAAAAAGAACAAACCACAAGCGCAACACTCTATATGTTTATCCAACGTGTTGGATGATGACCTCCAAAACGGCAGAGGAGGCAGCTGCTGTTTCGGAAAGTGGGCAGAAATTTGATTAGAGTGGAGATGCCTTGCCCACAGTATACCACCCCCACTCTCTCGGCCAAGTGGGCTTAAGGACAGTCAGCGTTGGAGATGTTCTCCAAAGGCCAACCAGCCCCCAGGGCTGCAGCACATAAAGACTGTGCGAGTCAAGCCTCCTAGTCAGAGAGTCATAGTTGATCACTAAAGACTAAGGTGTAAAGCGGAATTCCGTGAGTGGGAAAGAAAGCCACTGATCATACAGCCTCTCACTTTGCTGATGCCCCCAGCGTCAATGGTATAAACAAGAACTGTGCTAAAGCCCAGGCAACACTCTAATCACTGTGCTATCCAACCTCGCCCTTTTCTCCTGGCAACAGAAGACTGACCTGCAAGCTCCATGTTGACGGGCCCTTCCCCTGGCTAACACGCAGAAACTCCCGTTCAATCTTGTAGGGCAGCACAAAAGGCTTGTCGTAACAGTGGCGATAAAGATGAGGCAACTCCAACATACGCGCCACTTGGTGATTAGGGTTATCCACCCTGGCTGGAGAAGGTCAAGGTTGGTCGTGAGGAAAAGTATGCGCATGTAAACCTACATGGTGTACACCCAGATTTTTCTTTTGTTCGTTCCTTGGCTAGAGCTCCGAGGTTCACCAATGGTGAGTTTTGCGTATGCGACTTGGTTTTTTTGCCCACCATGAAGGTAGCCGCATTCTGACTTCGGGGATGTTTGGTACGTCTGTTCACGTTTCCGAAACCCACAGAATGCTGAGATGAAATAAACGATTTTAATATTTCATGTTCTGCATGCGTATATATATACACAAATGGAATTAAGGCACTGGCAGGTCTGCACTGGAAGTTCACTTGAGAGATTGTAAAAATCCCCACCCTTACTTCATCACATGAGGGCCAGGATTCAAACCCACATCTTCAAAGATCTTTGGGATTGAAAGTTGAACGGTCTTAACCTTTTCCCTATGGGTAACCCGCTACAGGGTAACCAACCATCTACTAACATCACCCACTACTGGGTTACAGTAGCATACAAATGTGCACAGTGCATGTGTACTGGGAAGGAGGGGTTCTCTCCCTTAACGTAGGGATAGTGTTAACCACTCATCTATAGTGTCTGTACATGGGATAATAATGATGATGACAATACATACATTCACGTTATGTATTCATGCACGTTACAATACCAGCCATACAGACAATGCTCAACAAGTTGAAAATGGATGCAGACAATAATAATGATACTACTACTTCTACAACTACTACTACTACCACTACTACTACTACTACTACTACTACTACTACCACTACTTCTAATGTATGCAATTCATATAGAGCTGAATCTTTTAAAGCAACAAATCAAACTGCTTACACTCAAATCAACACGCATGCAATCGCCTATAAATAAGGTAAACATATATCAAATCAGCACCACCTGTGCACATGCACACACACACACACTCTACCCCCCCACACTCACACATACACACAGAAAGGATACAATGATAATACGCCACAATCTCCGTCAAGTCCCGAAACTGTTTCAGCTTTCCTCGCACGTGGATTAGCTCCCCTAGCTCATACGCAGTTGTGTCCCTTTCCCGTTCCTCTCGCAGCGTGTCCAGTGCTGACCGCAGCTCTGCCGGCAGCTGAGAGGAGCTGGAACACTGTGGCCCCGCCCTGTCTGGACAATGACAATGTGAGAAAAATCCAAGTTTCTTCATTCTTGTATTTAACGTCTGTTCACTATAGGAAAAATCCAAATTTCTTCGTTCTTGTATTTAACGTCTGTTCACTATAGGAAAAATCCAAATTTCTTCATTCTTGTATTGAACGTCTGTTCACTATAAGAAGAGGAGGACAGTAGAGGAGGAGATGAGAGAGGCGGGCAAGACCTGGAATGAATTGAGCTGCCTTGCCCAAGACAGAAAAGGCTGGAGGGATTTTGTTGGCGCCTTTTGTCCCGGCACATGGGATGTAGAGGATTAAGTAAGTAAGTAAGTAAGTCACTATAAGAAAAATCCAAGTTTCTTCATTCTTGTATTGAACGTCTTGTTCATTCTTGCATTTAACATTTGTTCACTATCAGAAAAATCCAACTTTCTTTGTTCATTCTTGTATTTAAGGTCTGTACACTACAAGAAAAATCCAAGTTTCTTCATTCATTCTTGTATTTAGCATCTGTTCTATCTATCTGTCCCGTAGTCTGACGACCGTGGGGGCACCCTCAAAAGATTCAACAACCAGTTCCCTCCATTCCTCTCTCTGTTCTGCCTTTCTCAGGGTTTTGTTGAGTTCTAGGCCTGTCCATTCGCTGATGTTATCCTCCCAGCTCTTCCTTGGTCTGCCTCTTCTTCTTCCTCCTTGGACAGTGCCTTGTAAAATTGTCTGTTCACTATAAGAAAAATCCAAGTTTCTTCATTCTTGTATTTAACATCTGTTCAATATAAGAAAAATCCAAGTTTCTTCGTTCATTCTTGTATTTAACGTCTGTTCACTATAAGAAAAATCCAAGTTTCTTCATTCTTGTGTTTAACGTCTGTTCACTATAAGAAAAATCCAAGTTTCTTCGTTCATTCTTGTATTTAACGTCTGTTCACTATAAGAAAAATCCTAGTTTCTTCATTCTTGTGTTTAACGTCTGTTCACTATAAGAAAAATCCTAGTTTCTTCATTCTTGTATTCAACGTATGTTCACTATAAGAAAAATCCTAGTTTCTTCATTCATTCTTGTATTCAACATATGTTCACTATAAGAAAAATCCAAGTTTCTTCATTCATTCTTGTATTCAACGTATGTTCACTATAAGAAAAATCCAAGTTTCTTCATTCTTGTATTAAAAGTCTGTTTACTATAAGAAAAATCCAAGTTTCTTCATTCATTCTTGTATTTAACGTCTGTTCACTATAAGAAAAATCTAAGTTTCTTCATTCTTGTTTCTTCATTCTTGTATTTAACGTCTGTTCAATATAAGAAAAATCCAAGTTTCTTCGTTCAATCTGGTATTTAACGTCTGTTCACTATAAGAAAAATCCAAGTTTCTTCATTCTTGTATTTAACGTCTGTTCACTATAAGAAAAATCCAAGTTTTTCCATTCTTGTATTTAACGTCTGTTCACTATCCATCTTGCATTTAACGTCTGTTCACTACAAGAAAAATCCAAGTTTCTTTGTTCTTGTATTTAACGTCTGTTCACTATAAGTGATATGATAGTAAACAGATGTTGAATACAAGAATGAACAAAGAAACTTAGATTTTTCTCACAATAAGTTTCTTCCTGTAGAATAAGTGTGCATCGAACAGTTGCAGTTTGGTTTCATAGCTTTTGGCTTCATAGCTTTATTTTCTCACTTCATTTGTTCCCTTGGGAAGGGAGATGTAGAATAAAGTGTGCATTGAACAATTGCAGTTCGGTTTCATAGATTTATTTTCTAACTTGATTTGTTCCCTTGGGAATGGAGATGTAGAATAAGTGTGTTCACTAGATATCGTAAGCAGATGTTAATCTATTATGTCACAAAGAAATACTATCAGGTGACTTCCGCTTGCCATTGTCTGAAGAAGCGGCCAAATATATACATATTTTTATTTTATTTTATTTTTTACCACTTTAAGTCACGGCAGATTTCTCTGTGTGAAATTCGGGCTCCTTTCCCCAGGGAGAGCGCATCACCACTAGAGAAGCTGAGGTCTCTGATGCCTCACTCCTCTATGGTTATGGGAACACATTTACCATATATTTTCAATGTATGTTGTCTGCAGTTTCCCCAAAAAGAGAAAGGCTACCTTTAAAACAAACAAACAGAAGACGAATTATTAAACGAGAATCAGATTTTGTCTTTACCTTGATTAAACATGGTTCGTTTCCAGCAACAACAGTTGATAACACCTGTCCCATCATCCACTGTCAACAGACAACATGACATCCAATACTACGCAATCTTCAATTTGTCAACATAACAACAATAATAAGGATTAAGATTACTTATTACCTATAATACAAAAGTCTTCAGTATATACCTTTATGTAAAAAATACCCAACAACAATACACCATGGAAGAAAGACTCATATAACATGTACATACACACATACAATACACACATGCAAGCACATGCATGTACTATGTGCGTGTGAGCACACACACACACATACACACACACCTCGCACACATGTTAAACACTGTTCCGCTTTTTGGAAAAGTACCCGTGGGCACAGATGACAAAATTTAGAAAGCCGCACGCATCAGGAGACTGGATGAAAAAACATCACATGAGAGTTTATTCCATTATCCTCAAAATAAAAGAATAGAATAAACACACACAACACACACACAACACAACACAACATAACACACACAGAGATTTAGACAACTTAACAGAAAGACCAAAACTGGAACAAAGGGAAAAAGACAGGAAAAAGTAATTACCTGAATAGAGAAAGAGTTTGGGCTTGTCGTCTTTTCTCACCACCACCCCCATCACGTCCACTTTGTACACTGGGTGGTTCCTGTAGGCAAAGGCTCCTGCAATGGTACAGACACGAAATTAAACACAAACACAGAACGGATGACAAAGTTTACAAAACTGCACACACACGGGGAATGGATTTTAAAAAAAAGCACATGAGTACTTATTCCATTATCCTCGAAAGTCAAAGAATAACATAAAAAATAAAAATGAACAAATACAACAGACAGTACAAATGGCACTAGAAGTGAAACTCAAACACGATCTTGACATGAACCTGGCCCAGGAAAAAAGCTGTATCAGTTATTGATGTAAGCAAAGTGCACAGGTCTACATTAACATGTTGTTATGCTTTAAAGCGCTTTGATTTGTTGCTTTACAAGATTCAGCGCTATATAAATTCCATACATTATTATTATTATGTTGAGATTGTCTTCAACATGGAAAGCTCTTAGCACAACAGACTGCATCCTCCTTTTAAAAGAGGCCACAAAAATCTCCTGAAGTCGGCCTAACTATGGCTACCTCTGAGGCAAGGTAACTGAAAACCGTCATACACACAAACTTCTCATCCAGTGTGTACTTACAGTCTCACAGTGATTCATTCCCAGGTGGGATGAGTGAGACAGAGTGTGGCATGTTCTGGGTGATAGACCCCCTACAGTGTGTTAAGCTGCGGAACACCCAACAACAACAACCACTACCAGCTTGACCTATAGAATGAATGAAATTCAACAACATAGTTTAAAATAATTTTGGCTTTTTCTTTTCTTTTTTCATGTGTCAGCTAGAGCTCTGAGGTTCACCAATTATAAGATTTTGCATAATTATCGTATTATAATTATGACTATTTTTTACCCACCATTAAGATAGCCACATTCTTTCTTTTTTTTTTTTTTTACATCAAGGATAATGGAATAAGCACATATGTGCTTTTCTACATCCAGTCCCTGTGTGTATGCGGTTTTGCAACTTCTGTCATCTGTTCCCTTCGGCACACAATGGCATACTCTTACAAAAAGCGGAACAGGATTTAACATGTGCGCAAGATGTTCTGCGTGCGTTCGCACATGGGGCCTCCATTTATAGTCACATCTGAAGGACTTTGGGGAAAGTGGAGTCTGCACTGATGTTAACTCCAGGGAAAATATCCCCTTGAACGGGAATCGAACCTGGGTCGTCAGATTGTGAGCGCAATGTTCTAACCACTAGGCTATCCCATCCCCTTGGGAGATGGTGTCTAAACATGACATCTGTGTGCAAGTATTATATATAAAAACAAATTTATCATCCGTTCCTACTGGCACGATTAAGCCTACTCTTCTGAAAGGCGGAATGGGTTTTCAGTGTGTGCGCAAGCTGTTCTGCATGCGTTCCCACATGCGGTTTTTTGGGAGAGTGGGGTGAGTGCTGATGTTAACTCCAGGGTGAAAAATCTCCTAGCCTCCATGGACTGGTGGCTCAGTCCTGTCAATCACATCATGAGCGCAATGTTCTAACCACTAGGCTATCCCGGCCCCTCCCCTTCTGGTTCTGATTTGCATGATCTCTTTTTTAGTTTGCGGGGAGGGTGTGTGTGTGTGTGTGTGTGTGTGTGTGTGTGTGTGTGTGCGTGTGTGTGTGGTGAGTGTTGTTCATATGGTGTGTGTGTGTTGTTGTTGTTGACTTCAAATTTTATGTCTGTTCACTTCTAGTGATATTATACGATGTGTGTGTGTGTGTGTGTGTGTGTGTGTACGTGCATGCATGCATACATGCATGTGTACGTGCATGCATGTTATTGTTTCTTAAAAGTTTTTAAAAACACTTTGCGCTACCTGGGTAAGAGGGATAGGGTTTCATGGACAAAATGTCGGCGATGTAGAGCTTGTTGAAGGTGTTGAAATGAAAGTCCAGTCCCCACAGACGAGGCGGATAAAAAACCACATCCGCAGGTAAATCACTTTCTGCCGTCATGGTCACATGATCAGGGCTGGATGAATTGACTTTTCACAGCACTGGAACCAAAATAAATTTTTACAAATTCATTTCAATGATAAATAAATAACAAACAAGAATACTGATTGAGGAAGCTACACTAAACATACAATCAACAAATAGTTCGAAGAACACAATCAAACAAGACAGATTA
>CM054157.1:52879317-52899317 GCA_028751875.1 Rapana venosa
GGCCAACCAGCCCCCAGGGCTGCAGCACATAAGGACTGTGCGAGTCAAGCCTCCTAGTCAGAGAGTCATAGTCGATCACTAAAGACTAAGCTGTAAAGTGGAATTCCATGAGTGGGAAAGCCACTGGTCAAACAGCCTCTCACTTTGCTGTTGCCCCCAGCGTCAATGGTTTAATCAAGAACTGTGATAAAGCCCAGGCGCTGACGGCATAAATCTCACACACACAAAATCTCACCATTGGTGAACCTCAGAGCTATGGCTGAGGAACATTAAACAAAATCTGTTTCTAATAAATGCTTAATTTTGAAAATGTTTATCCTCTGTTGAATTACTTGCCTGGAACTAGTGAAAGAAACACACACAATTTTGTTGTTTGAAATCAGACCTAAATGGCATTTACAAACGTGTATGACTCAAGTATGTATTGATTTGACTGAACGATTTGTGCTTGGTTTGTCTGACTCTGAGCTGCCCCAGCTGAAGGTGTGTTGTGTGCTTCCCTGTGTTGTCAGCCCTGTCCACGTCTGCCAGGCTGTCACAGGAGGAAAGCCCGAACAAAGACTTCAAAGTGAATCCTTTGTTTGAAAACAGGAACCCCAGGTAAATGAAGTTTTATTATGAAATTTATACGAAACTTTATGTCTTAGTCAGTGAGAAAAACTCTCTCTCGTCTCTGTCTTAGTTTATGTCTGTCTTTCTGTCTGTTTGTCTGTCTCTCCCTCCCTCCCTCTCTCTCTCTCCTTCTCTTCTTCCTCTCTCTCTCTCTCAGATGACAAAATTTACAAAACCATATACAGACGGGGACTGGATGTAAAAATGCACATTTATAAGTGCTTATTCCATTATCCTTGATATAAAAGAATAAAATAAAATAAATTAAAATAAAATGTAATCCCCTCTTTTTTTATTTTCATCATCTTCATCGCTGTTGTTATTGTTGTCATCATCGTCATTGGCGGCAGTGGCAGCACCATCATCACAACCACCGGCATCAGAGCACATCACCTTCTCTGTTATTACTTCTACCTCTATTACTACTAACACTGCTGCTACTACTACTACTTAAACTTGTACTACTAGTACTAAATACTACTGCTACTACTACTGCTGCTACTACTACTGTATGTTTGTCCGTCGTGTCCGACGATGACCTCCAAAACAGCAGAGGAGGCAGCTGCTGTTTTGGAAACTGGGCAGAAATTTGATTATAGTGGAGATGCCTTTCCCACAGTACATCCCCACTCTCTCGGCCAAGTGGGCATAAGCACAGTCAGCGTTGGAGATGTTCTCCAAAGGCCAACCAGCCCCCAGGGCTGCAGCACATAAGGACTGTGCAAGTCAAGCCTCCTAGTCAGAGAATCATAGTCGATCACTAAAGACTAAGCTGTAAAGTGGAATTTCATGAGTGGGAAAGCCACTGGTCATACAGTCTCTCACTTTGCTGTTGCCCCCAGTGTCAATGGTTTAATCAAGAACTGTGATAAAGCCCAGGTGCTGACGGCATAGCTACTTCTGCTACTACTTCTACTGCTACTACTACTGCTGCTGCTGCTAAGTAGTATAAGTTTCCACTGCCACTACTACTTTGGTGATGATGATAGTGGTGACTGTAGTTACTAGACTACTACTTTCTTGCTCTTGACTTAAGTTATTTGTTGGTGTATAATTTCCTCTTCGTATTCCTTTACTCCCATCCTTTTCATCTTTATATCTTTAAATCTTTACCTTTACTTTACTATCTTGAAAGAATTACTTGTCAAACATATTGCTAGCACTCCAGTGTTTATATTATTCAATTTTCCTTTTGAGGGCTGGATTTTTTAAGAAAAGAAAAGGGTTACATACTTAATCTTGTCTGCCCTGATGTGGCTGTTGAGGTCAGTGGGGTTATGAACGTTTTTCTCTCCTCTGCTACAACTTCAAAGTTCACCAATGGTAAGATTTTGGCAAATGGGACCGATTCTCCTCTGCCATTTATGTAGCTGCATTACAGCTGTGGGGATTGTGAACGACATGACATGAATGATGCAGTGTCTGGTGCCTGATGTTGCAGGAACCTGGAGCAAATGGGGCTGGCGCGAAAACGACAGGGCTGGGTGTTCCAGTCCCCCCGCAAAGACTTCTACCACCGGTAAGTTGATCAGTAGTGGATTTATTTATTTATTCTTTTATTCTTTTATATCGAGGATAATGGAATAAGCACTCATGTGCTTTTTTACATCAGTCCCCGTGTGTATGCGGTTTTGTCAATTCTGTCATCTGTTCCCACCAGCACGCAATGGCCTACTCTTATGAAAAGCGGAACAGGACTTAACGTGTGCGCAAGATGTTCTGCGTGCGTTTGCACACGGGGCCTCGGTTTATAGTCTCATCCGAAGGACTTTTGGGGAGAGTGGAGTCTGCACTAATGTTACCTCCAGGGGAAAATATCCCCTTGAACGGGAATCAAACCTGGGTCATCAGATTGCGAGCGCAATGTTCTAACCACTAGGCTATCCTGTCCCCAAGAGATAAGGAAGCCATATGAATGCACATGTGCATACACTTTCACAAACATTCTCTCTGTCTCTGTCTTTGAGTGTGTGTGTGTGTGTGTGTCTCTCTCTCTCTCTCTCTCTCTCTCTCTCTCTCTCTCTCTCTCTCTCTCTCTCTCTCTCTCTCTCTCTCTCTCTCTCTCTCTCTCTCTCTCTCTCTCTCTCTCTCTCTCTCTCTCTCTCTCTCTCTCTCTCTCTGGAATTGTATAAGTCTGGAATTTAATGTGTCAGTCTGTGTGTGTGTGTGTATATATATATATATATATATATATATATATGACATATATTATATCAGTATGTAGAATACAGTACAGTAAGATATGATATCAACTATTCATAATGCACTGTGTCAGGGTGGTGCTGGATCTGAGTCGTCGACACACTTCGGCTTTTGTGGAGCATTTCTCCGGGAAAACCGTCGTCTCCGCTTCCACAATGGAGTGGGCCATTAAAGATGGCCTCTACAGGTCTGTCGTCACTTTTGTTTGTTTGTTTATTTCTCACAGAGGAGAGAGAGAGAGAGAGAGGGGAGAGAGAGAGAGAGAGAGAGAGAGAGAGAGAGAGAGAGAGAGAGAGAATCCTATCCAATCCTGTTGCTTTTTAGCCTCACCGACCACAAAAGCTATATCAGGGCTGTCACCTGAGAGAGAGACAGACAGACAGACAGACAGACAGACAGAGAGGCTGACACATTAAATTCCAGACTTAAAAACTTCCACAGAGAGAGAGACAGAGATGTATACATATGTGTGTGTGCACTGGTATTTTTTTTAATGAAGAAGAGGGGTTAGTTGGGGAAAGAGAGGAGGGGGTTGTTGCAGCTTTTCCTTCTTTTTTAAGTTAAAAAAAAATCTTAGAAAAGATATAATGACCATTAAGGATCTGATCATCATCATTAACCATTACACCCAGTGGTGTGTAGGGCAGCAACAAAGCGCTTCCACTCCTGCCTATCCTGGGCCAACCTAGTCACTGATCCCCAAGAGTGCTGCATGGCCTTCATCTCACTTTCTACAAAAGCAATGTGAAGGAGAACTGTAGAAAGTGTAGAAAGGATCTGATGAAGCATAACAAATAAAATGCCTTTCGTCCTGCAGAGTTTGCATCGGTTAATGTCATCAGTTACCAGTTGTGTGTTAAGGATTTGGTTTTCATTGTACGCTATCTTTAAATACCACACCAGGGCCTTTACCGAAGGCTTAAGTTAGACTTAGAGTGTGTTCTTCACCATTTTTTCTTAGGTTTCTCGGTGTAAGTTTTCAGCCCAGAAACAACACTGGACAGTCAGTTGAGCTGTAGTAAATTATTATTGTCATTTTTGTTTTAGCATTATTTTTTGTGTTCCTCAGCTCGAGCTGTGAGGTTCACTAATATTGATGAGATTTTGCGTATGCGACAGTTTTTTGCCCACCATGAAGGTAGCCGCATTCCGGCTTCTGGGATGCATGCTGGGTATGTTTCTGTTTCTGTAAGCCACCAAACTCTGACATAAATCTTTAACATGCATGTTTGATCTTCTGCATGTGTTTATATACACGAAGAGAATGAAGGCACTGGCAGGTCTGCACTTGATGTTGACCTGGGAGATGGTAAAAATCCCCCACCTTGAATTCATTCACCAGGCGACGGACAATGCCAAGATTTGAACCCACGCCTTCATGGACCCATGGGATTGAAGTCAAACGGTCTTTGCCACTCGGCTGTAGCATTCATCCATAAACTATTACTATAACAAAACAAAAACAAGCGATATTGTGGATGTGTGTATGGATTTGTTTGTGGATGTGTGTGTGGATGTATTTGTGAATATGGATGTGTGTGGATGTGTTTTGAATTTGTTTGTGGATGTATATGTGGACGTGTTTGTGGATGTACATGTGAATGTGGATGGACATGTGCATATTGATGTGGATAGACATGTGAATATGGATGTATGTGTGGATGTATATGTGTATGTGGATGGACATGTGAATATGGGTGTGGATGTGTTTGTGAATGTTGATGTGTATGTGGATGTGTTTGTGAATGTGGATGTATATATGTGGATGTATATATGTGGATGTGTTTATGGATGGACATATGGATATGGATGGATATATGTGGATGGATATATGTGGATGGATATATATATGTGAATGTGGATATATATGTGGATGTATATATGTGGATGTGGACAGCCTGACTGATGCCAGTGCAGCAGAGAATGTGGGGCGGGTGCTGGCCCAGCGCTGTCTGGAGAGCGGCATCAACAACGTCTTCTACCAGGAAGAGGAGGGTCACCAGACCTCTGAGAAGGTCAGGGTCACCCAGGAGTTGAGGGGGAGGGGGGGAAGGTGAAAGAGGGTGTGGGTGGGGGGGTAGGCACTTAATTGTCAGATGTTTTTTGTGAGTGTAAGGAAGTTCTGCGTTGAAACACTTGCCAGAAGAGGTGTGTGTGTGTCTCGGGTAAGTTGAACCTGGCGGAGCCCATCTCTCTCTAGGTAGCAGGGTGCATGCTGGGTTATGTTTATGTTATCCGTACTGCCAGTCATAGCTGGCCTACTCTTCTATGATCGATGAAAAGGGCGATAACATGGGTATTTGTTTTTTGTGTGTATATTCCTTGGCTAGAGTTCCACGGTTCACCAACGGTGAGGTTTTGCATATGCGACCGTTTTTTACCCACCCTGAAGGTAGCCACATTCCAACTTCAGGGATGTCACATGGATGTAAGATGTCCTGCGTGAGTTTGCACACAGGGCCTAGTATAGTCTGATGTGAATGACTTTCAGAGGAGTGGAATCAGTCTTAGCGCCATGCGAAAAATCCTGTGAATGGACACCCGAGTAGAATTTGGAACCTGTATTTTCAGTCAGCATCAGATCATCACTAGTTTGACACTGTTTTTAACCACTAGGGTCTGTGTGTGTGTGTGTGTGTGTGTGGTGTGTGTGTGTGTGTGTGTATGTGTGTGTGTGTGTTCTTCAATTTTATGTCTGTTCACATAAAAGTGATATTAGACACATTAAAAAAGGGGAAAATGTGCATGGACTCATCTAAGAGGGTGCATGAAAGCGTGCACGAGCAAGCGTGTATTTGGACCAGTGTCTCTGTACATTGTGTGTGTGTGTGTGTGTGTGTGCACGCTCGTGTATTTGTTTGTGTGTGTGTTTGTGTATGTGTGCGCATGCATGCATGTATGGTTTTAAAAAAAAAAAATTTTGGAAATATTCTTTTATATCGAGGATAATGGAATAAACACTTATGTGCTTTTTTACATCCAGTCCCCGTGTGTATGCGATTTTGTCAATTCTGTCATCTGTTCCCACCGGCACACAATGGCCTACTCTTACGAAAAGCGGAACAGAATTTAACATGTGCGCAAGATGTTCTGCGTGCGTTCGCACACGGGGCCTCGGTTTACAGTCTCATCTGAATGACTTTTGGGGAGAGTGGAATCTACACTGATTTTAACTCCAAGGGAAAATATCCCCCTTGAATGGGAATCGAATCAGATCATCGTCAGATTGCGAGTGCAATGTTCTGACCACTAGGCTATTCTGCCCCCCCTGTGTGTGCATGTGCATGCATGCGTGCGTGTCCCCAATCCCACCATGTTTGCTAATGTTGCCATGATGCTGTGTCTCTGCCACCGGACAGATGCAAGCGTTCCTGAGCGGCCTACAAGAAATAGGACTGGGCCTGGAGGAACCTGATGTGGAAGACCCTGAGTTCGTACCCGGGGTGGACTACAGCCGTCCGCATCGTATCGGGGAGAAAAAGAGCTGGAAAGATGATTATCAACCCTTGTAATGATAGGGCTCCTGTAGCATTGGAAGTTTTGAATGTGAAACGGGATTGACGTGGAAAGAAGTATGGATCGAAATAAGTGTTGTTTTTTTGGGGTATGTTTCGTTATGAAGTGTTCAGTTATCAGGTCTTGTTTTCAGTGTGTGAAATGTCTGGATTTGAGAAGTGGAGTGTGATATTGTTGTGATTGTATTGTGTTTTTGTGTGTAAAGTTATAGGGTGAAGATTTGGTTTGTCCTTATGCCAGCATTCTGGTGTTTTTTTTGTTCCCTGATTGTAGAGAGCGTTGATTAGAGTGAAGCGTGTTTCGCGTTAGATAAGCAAGTGCCAGTCTTTGGCTTGCATACACTCTTTACTTACTTTCATATTCTCTCTCTCTCTCTCTCTCTCTCTCTCTCTCTCTCTCTCTCTCTCCTCTCTCTCTCTCTCTCTCTCCTCTCTCTCCTCTTCTCTCTCTCTCTCAAATTGTGATGGGTTTTGTTGCCTTCTATCATGTATTTATTCAGTGAGCTCTCTCTCTCACTCTATCTCCATCCCTTCCCATATCTATATGAATGATTTTGTGTGAAGATACACTGATACATCTCCATCTCACTGCGTGGGTTTTCTCAATCCAAGAAGCACATTTTTTCCACACACACACACACACACACACACATAACACAGGGAACTGGTACCCAAAATAAGGTGTCGGGTTGCATGAGAGTTTGTCAGTGTGAAAATGAAATCTCAAGTTTTGTCAACGTGAACATGGAACATGGAATCAAAATTTTTTGTCTCGGCCTTGTAGTCTTGTGTTTCAAATACTGATTGAATTAATTCAATAAAATCTTATGGCCTACATACTATATTTACCATGCATGACAGTAAGTAGCTCACGAGTCAAAATGAGTGAATATTTGATCTTCATTGCTGACCAAGGAAATACATTATCTAGAGTCTGCTACGATTGAAATAAAGAAAGAAAATGTATGTTATGGACTTGTTTTTGAAATGTGTTGTTGCTTTCCGTTTTTGGACTCATTTTGTGTGTGTACAAAGTGAACCTTTGTTCTTATTTCAGATTGAGAGAGAGAGAGAGAGAGAGTGTGTGTGTGTGTGCCACTTTCAGTCTAGACAGTTTTGTCTGCCTGAAATTCAGGCTGCCCTCCACAGGAGAGCATGTCGTCTGAAGAGCAGCACCATCATTTTTTATTTTTCTCTCTGCATGTGTATTTACTTCCCTATGAGAGTGGGCTTTTTTCCCCCGCTACAGAATGTCCCCAGGGACAATTTGCTTGTTTTTGTGGGTCCTCCTTTGTGCGCTTAAATGTGTGTTGCACACAGAACCTCAGTTTATCGTGTCAGCTGAAAGACTGGCACGCAGGCCACTACTCAAGGTCTAGTGGATGGAAGAAAAGCTTGGGCACGAATGAGGATCAAAACCCCAGACTTCTCACATTCTAGCTTGCCGACTTTTCTACGGAAGACAGTGTGTGCGAGATTTGAATAGAAGTACACAAAGCCTTGATTTTCTCAAAACATGAGAAATTCATGTGGGTTACACACACTTGCAAGTGTGTGCATGTGCACGTGCACACACACACACACACATGAAACAATAAAAAAAATACATCACACACACACACTACCTCTCTCTCTCTCACACACACACACACATACACACTCATGTGAACACTCTCACACAAGCACACTGCAATAGTGTACCCCAGTCAATAAAAAATAAATGAAAATATTTACAAGAAGAAATGAAATATAGAAAGCAATTGAAAAAAGTTGATACGGAAATTTATTCCTGAAGTCGGAATGCTGCTACCTTGATGGTGGTCAGACGGTCACATATTATATTATGCAAAATCTTGCCATCGGGAAACCTCGAAACAATATCCAAGGAATGAAAAAACAAGATAAAAATAATTCAACACGGCAACTTCACAGCACATTTTCACACACACACTTTTTTTTCTGTCCCTTTATTATGGACATACTAGTCCTACTCTTCCCACAACTTTTTCCATTATTCAGTGGTTTCTCGTCAAATTCTTCTATTTTGTTGTCATAAGCTCAGACAACAACTACAGTTTTCTGTCATATGGACAAAATGCATAGCTGGGCAGTTAAGAACCTGACAAGCCAGGCCCAGTACATCTGACTTTGGCATGGGAGAATTGTTATCTTTTAAGTCTTTTGGGGATAAAAAGGCAGGAGAATGGACCAAGAAGGCAGAAAATGGACAAGAAGGAGGTGACAGGAAGAAAAGAAACAAGGCAGAAACAAAGGGATACAAAAGAGGGAACTCCAAGCACAGAATTTCCAGAAGATGGGGAAGATATCTATACTGATATACTCTCTCTCTCTCTCTCTCTCTCTCTCTCTCTCTCTCTCTCTCTCTCTCTCTCTCTCTCTCTCTCTCTCTCTCTCCCAATATATACATATACACATATATCTATATATATCTATATATATATATATAACAAGCAGCAGGAGAGGAAGGAGTAAAACAACTTACGAAATTATGTCAGAAGATACAGCGGACAGAACAAATGCCCGAAGAATGGGAAGACAGTATTACTGTTCCCATTTACAAGGGTAAAGGAGATGCACTAGTATGTGGAAAATACAGAGGAATCAGGCTTCTGGAACATGGCATGAAGATCTGGGGAAAAGTATTGGAAAGAAGACTGAAGAGCCTGTGCAATATTGATGAAAAACAGTTTGGATTCCAGGCTGGCAAATCAACCATAGATGCAATATTTTTGGTGAAACAACTGCAGTAAAAGTATATGGAGAAGAAAAAGAGCTTGATGCACATCTTTGTTGACCTGGAAAAAGCTTTTGATAGAGTACCCAGAAAGGTAATCCAATAGTGTACGGGAGCACACCATCTCAATGGTTATGACTTTGTACAAGAATTCCAGATCAAAAGTGAAAACTATAATTGGGACGTCAGAAAGCTTTGAGATAAAAGTAGGAGTGCACCAAGGATCCGCATTGAGCCCTCTGCTCTTTATCCTCGTGATGAATGAAATATCCAAGAAAGTGGAGAGGCCAGAAGAGATCTGGGAACTGCTGTATGCTGATGACTTAGTACTGGTAGCTGAGAACAGTGATGACGCTACTCAAAGATTTGGCAATTGGAAACAGAGATTAGAATGCAGAGGAATGAAGGTAAATGTTGACAAGACCAAAGCAATGACAGTTGGAAAAGACCGCAGAACACATAGAGAGCAAGGCAAATATCCGTGTGGTGTCTGCCACAAAGGTGTAGGGAACAATTCGATCAAATGCTCCAAATGTCAATATTGGTGTCACAAAAGATGCTAAAAGCTCAAAAGTCTGAAGGAGGACGGAGTATTTGTCTGCCCCAGTTGTATGAATAAGAAGGGTGAAGACAGTACCGATGCAGGAAAGAAGGAGCTAGAATTTGAACAAGGGAAGATAGAAGTGGTAGACGAATTCTGCTACATGGGAGAGATGATGAGCTGTGAAGCAAAATCTGAGTTAGCTGTCAGAACCAGGATTGCGAGTGCTTGAAAGAAATGGAAAGAATTGGCAAGTCTGCTGGGAAATCAGAAAATATCACTGGAGAGACGCTGTCTGATATAATTATAAGGCCTGCATCAGACCTGTTCTCCTGTATGGTTCGGAGACGTGGGTTTTCACAAAAACCGTCGAACGTTTGTTGAAGAGCTGTGAAAACCGAATGCTATGCTACATGACAAAGATCAAATGGGAAGACAGGATCACGAATGAAGAACTATGGAGAATGTGCAAAGTTGATGATCTGAAGTCTGTAGCTAGTAGCAATAGACTGCGCTGGTTTGGGCACGTTCAACGGAAAGCAGACCACCACATCATAAAAAGAGCAATGAACTTGGTAGTGGATGGAAAGAGACCAAAGGGAAGACCTAGCAAAACCTGGGCTGCCTGTATTGCAGATGATCTTTAGAGAAAGAGGCATAAACATGGAGGTAGCTCAAAACAGAGAGAGATGGAGAATGCTCATCAATGTCAAACCTCCCCTGGGAGAAACATGACAAAAAAGGAAGAAGAAGAGGATATGCAGTCGTTCAGGATATATCAAAGATGCCTATAGAACTACATTTTGCATCATATCGAGACCACTTGACAGGGCTGAACTCCATATGCTTTCTATCATGGTATATCCTTGTGTCAACCAGGCTCAGAAGATACAGACTCTTGCAGGGCTTTTCTTTATTTCTTTCAAAGTATTTTGAGCAAACTCAAAATTGAATTTGTAAAGGGGATCATGCTTGGCTGTATGGTTCTAGTCTTCCCACTGGGCCTAGAGCATCTTCATTTAGGGTAAGAACTGACCACAGCCCAAAATATTTTGTATGCCTCTTGGGGGGATTTGAGCCCATGACCCTCAGCCACAAATTCAGTGCACCAGTCACTGTTCCACAGGGGCCCTCTTTCTTTCTTTCTTTCTTCTTCTTCTTCTTCTTCTTCTTCTTCTTCTTCTTCACTGTTTATGTTACTATCATTATTATTATTAGTGTTATCACCATCACCATCATTATTCTTATTATCTTCATTATTGTCTTTTATTGTTGTTGCTGCCACTGGTGTTAGTGTATTGCTGTTGTATTTCCTACGGCAACACACACACACACACACACACACACACGCACGCACGCACACACACACACGGAGAAACAAGTTTTCCTCATTCATTTGTGTTCTTTTTAAAATAAATTAACATTGCCTTGTGAAGGCTTTTATAAATCAATTTTCTTTAGGTTTATTATTTTTTTTAGAGGGCAGGATGAAAAAAAAAGTTTGTAAACTTAATCGTGTACACTCATTAAAGACCATTTTGACTTGACAGAGCTCGAAAAAAAAAAGAAAGAAAAAGAAGTAGTTTTAGGATATAGGGCCTATCTGAATTGGGACCAAATTCCTTCAACACCGTAAAAAAATTAAGGGAAGCGGAAGAAAAATTACAATACAAACGAAATGCGCATGCGTAGCATTCCGGGAGCTATGGCGCTGTCTATGAACGCACTGTGAAAAATTGGAGATAAAACAAAGCATTGCAGGTGAAGCATCTTTCATTCATTACTAGAGGTGTACATTGCGTACAAAACTTGCTTTTAGCCCTTTTCTAAAGAAATTTGTCCGATGTTTTTATTTGATCCCTGGAAAATGGAGCTTAAATTCGGCGTCCTATGGACGAGCGTGTTGTCGTCTGCTCAGACAGCGACTGCAGCATGTCAGTGCTAGATCAGAGATCATCTGTGGCTAGATCTTCGTCTGGATGATACATTACAGTAAGATGTTTGTTTGACAAAGCGAAGAAAAATAGTACAACAGTTTTTAGATTTTTTTATGTATTAGTGGTGGTACGTGATCGTCAGCACATTCTGGGCCATTTTTGTTTATGTGGTGTTGTGAATGAGGGTTGTAACTTGGCTTGTAGGGAGGGTGAGGGGTAAGGGAAGACAACGGTATAGTATGGAGAAAGGGTCTGGGAGAGAGAGAGAGAGAGAGAGAGAGAGAGAGAGAGAGAGCACAAAGAATCTGCTTACTGTTGTTATAAACGTGGTAGCAGATTCGGCCTTGACATCTTTTCAAGTTTACATACAGGTGGTTTGTTTGATTCACTTAATCAGAGATGATACAGACTAGAGAGAGAAAATATTATTTCTGTTGTGTGGTACTATATATATTAAGTCTTAGTTGTTATTTTTTTAATGGTGTTTAAACATTTGGTATGTAAAGGTAGTGGGATGAATTTATCTGTGATTCAGAGTTATGTATATATATATATATATATATATATATATATATATATATATATATATAACCCTAGTTAAACATTCCATGACTGACTATTGTTAATGTTAGCAGTCTACACACTGACACAGTAATGACTATATTCATTTAATTTCTGCCATCACTTTCAATATGCATTATGTGCTCATGATGGCCTAGGATTTAATATTTATCTTTAGGACTGAATAAAGCCGCACTAGAAAAAAAGAACGAAAAATTACTCAAGCCTTGAGAAAGACTAATTGGGTTTGTCATGGGCAGGTTGAGAAACAGGTGTGTGAGCACAGGTAATGAGAATGAATAACTATCATGTGCTGGAGATTATCGGAGAGGGCTCCTTTGGCAAGGTGTACAAAGGGCGGAGGAGATACACTGGACAGGTGGGTACTGGCTGGTGACCAAAAATTACTTTAATAGTGTGTGTGTGTGTGTGTGTGTGTGTGTTCGATTCATTTTAATTTGTCTCACATGTGATATTAGACTCACACAATTAAACAAAAATATAGAAGGGGGGGGGGGGGGGAGGGGGGTGTCTGGATCAGGGTTTGTGGTACTGGAAACTCGCATAATAATTTTTTGATACCGGTGGACAAGTAAGTGAAAATGAACTTACTGACCTACAATGAAAGCTAGAAATGCAACTCATAAAATAATTCTTAAGTGCCAACACTGGCAACAGCCAGAAGAAGTGTGTGTGTGTGTGCATGTGTGTGTGTGTGTGTGCATGTGTGTGTGTGTGTGTGTGTGTGTGTGTGTGTGTGTGTGAGAGAGAAAGAGAGGGAGAGAGAGATAGAGAGAATTGGACAGATTGTCTCTCGGATGATTTCATATTTACAAAGCTTATTGTTAATGCAGACATAACTAATCAATAATCATTGCCGGTTTGCATAATTGAACTCGGATATACCTTTTTCATTTCTCTTTTCTTTTAGTACTCTGTATATAATGATATGCACACACACACACACACACACACACACACACACACACACACACACACACACACACACACACACACACACTCACAGTCTCACAAGCAACCTCACCCACACATTCACAAACCACAGTACCTATATTGTTCATAGTAAGTTTCTTTTATTGTAACAGAAGTGTGTTGATGAAAGCACTTACCTGAAAAAGCAAAACCAAAAACGGTTCACAACCATTTTTCCCTAACATTTTAAACTCATTTTGACTGGTTTTGAGAATTTGATTACCCCCTTCCCCTCTCCCCAATCACAACCCTACCGTTCCTTCCCCCCCCCTCCTTTTTTTTTCCTGAAAAATATCCCATAATTTTTCAGATTGTGGCCTTAAAGTTCATTCCCCAAGGGGGGAAATCTGCCAAAGATTTGCGAGGACTTCGCCGCGAGATCGAGATCATGCGAGGGCTGCACCATGAAAACATCATTGAAATGCTGGACAGCTTTGACACTGACAAAGAGGTGAGCTTATTTTTTCCCCTGAAAACTTGTTAAACATTTAGTCCTTTAAAAAAAAATGTTTATAATGAATAAATTGTTTGCTTGGCAGAAGGTAGCAGGCATATCTTCTCCGTCATATCTTTAACTGTGAGTGAAAGGTCCTCCTTCTATCGTTTGTGTTTGCTGGCTATACTAGATTTTTAATCTGGTCTGGATGGCAAAGTCTGCAGTCTGTCGTTGTGACCCTGCCGGTGCCCAGGGTTTTGAGCTGGGCCACGTCTGGTGTCTGAAAGTGGTGAAGGTAGAACAGGACTGCGGGAAATTAGAGGGGGTTGTGGGGATTGTGCCGCGGGGGCAGTGGTCAGTGTGGGATATTTAAAGGCAGTGTCCTGTTCACAGTCTGGAATGGCAACTTGAGCAACTCTATCTAGCTCAAGACCCACCCATCTGTGTATGCTCTTGCTCAGGCATTGGGAGGGTGTTTGGTGTTCAGCGCTTCTGGTGTCAGTGACTTTAGGTCAGCTTCTATGTGGCACTCTTTGCTCCCAACACCTGGGATGTTGAGCGTGATGGCTGGGGTGTCTGTCTGCCAGTCCTCATAGTCCTGAAGAGAGTCAGTCAGCTAGTGGTGTTTCCTCTCAAGAGCCTAGATTAGATGGTCAGGGCTCTGTTGCTTCAGCCGGTTCTTCATGGGGGCTTTCAATTTTGGGAAGAAGAGGTGTGAGGGGAGTCTTCAGCTTCTCATTGTGTCTCAGGAGTTATAATCTCCTTTCTGCAGGTGAGAGGAGGCCTGCTATTTTTCCATAGCTGACAGTGAAGAAATTTGGTGAAAGGTCCTATGCATCACTGCTTGATAATCCATGCTTGGTAATCCATATTTTCACCGCTCAATAATCCATGCTTGGTAATCCATATTTTCACTGCTCGAAAATCCATGCTTGGTAATCCATATTTTCACTGCTTGATAATCCATGCACCACACACTACAGCAAGATAATCCAGTCAAGTGAATGAAGGAGATAAGACAGAAAAATCACATCTCCAGTCTGTATTTACAAAACAGTTTCTAAATCAGCAGGGCGAGGCAAGGAAAAGGAAACACACGCTCACCCCAACTTCAAATCTGTTTTCTTTCACCAACACAAAAAGAGGAATTCCAAGAACTTCACACAACGTTTGAGGGATCGTCGCCTCCCTTCAGCAGGATGTAAGTTTTTCAGATTTGTGGGTAAAGACATATGGGTTGAGCGACTAATCTTGCTCATAAATCCCCTCCACCCATATTCATATTGCAAGTAGTTTGCGGAGACTGCTGGCCTTTTCTTGACCCACACTGTCCCTGGTTTTGAATGGCTGCCTCGGTGTGGCTGTGTATGGTGGACAGCGGGAGTGCCACCTGTAATGGAGCAAGCCTTGTAGTTGCAAATGTAGATACTACACCCACCACCTTGGTGCTGTGACACCTGGTGGTCATGATCTTGTCAACTCTCACTCTTGTCATCTCTTCACTGCCTGCCTGTCTCACAAAGAGTGAAGTATCTTCTTCTCTCGTTCACTTTTTACACTGTGTTTGGGAGAAATAGTGGTAAGTCCTTTCCAGCTCCTCTCGTGGGCCGTACAGATTGGTTTGCAGGGTTGTCTCCGTCGGCCACACAATTTTCTTCCTCAGGTCGCTGAATAGCATGCACCTCTGAAGGATGTGTTTTCCAATTTGGTTCTCTTTGCCATGGGCACACAGGGGAGAAGGAACAAGTTTCAGCTTTGTGGACATGTGGTGGTTTAGCCTGTTGTGCCCAGTGCAGTGTCTTAGAATGATGACTTCTTTTTTGAGATAGTGTTAGTCGTTGTTCTCTACTCTGGGTCAGGCCATTGATTTGATAATTATTTTCTGATTCGCAAGTTCATCAGCCTGTTCATTGCCAGGTATACCACAGTGGGCAGGGATCCATTGCAACTTTACACATTTGTTTTGTGTGAGGAGCTGTAGTTCCCGTTGGAGTTCTGATTCTTTGTCTGCAGACAGGGCTTGTAGGACCGACAGGGCATCGGTGAAGAAACCACTTGCTGGCATTCATCTTTGGAGTGTCTGACCATGGTGGCAGCTTATTTCAGGGCTTGGGAATGGAGAAGCCAACAAGAAGCAGAAGAAAGCACAGTAGTTTTATCCAACATAACCGTGCACTCAGATGACAGCAGCTGAGCAAACTGCCATCCTGTTCTGTTCAGTAGGACCCAGCTACTCTACCAAGACCCTGGGAATCCAACTCTTCATCGGTACACTCCATCCTGTGCCCTATGTCCAGCAGCGGACACCTTGTGCTTTTGAACATCAAGATTCAAACACACCACTGTCAGCCGTCACTCTTTGTTTATGGTCCATTCACCTGGAATGACCTCCCTGTATGACTTTGCCAAAAGCCTACATTTGGTACTTTCAAAGCCAGCCTCAAAACATGCTACCTAAGCATACTGTGTGCACGTGCGTATATGTGTGTGTTCAAGTTCGGTATATCTGTTCATTGGTATCCGTTCATCTCATTCATGGACGATTGTATGAATGTAAACAATTTCATTGTAAGCGCTTCAATTTGTTGCTTTACAAGATTCAGCACTATTATAAATTCCTGTATCATCATGATCCAGGTTTCTGCGTCACACCTTGAAGCTTCCTGGTTCTTCCTCACAGGGCCACAGGCCAGCATGCTCTTCAGGAGGAGGTACAGAAACAATCAGAGGCTGCTGTACCAACCTGTTGTCCATGTAGACATGGTAGCCCTTGTTCAAGAGTAGGGGGGGCTACCGGGAAGAATGATTTCTCACTGGCAGAGAGGTCAGGATGTTGCCATGTGGACATCCTCCGTGGTCAGTGCAGGTGTCCCCAGGTTGACGGGGTTGTCCTTCCTGACGTAGACTTTGAAGCTGTAGCGGTGGCCACCGCATCTTTGATGTCGCTGTCCAACTTAGAGCAGTGATATCTCTTGATCCCTAACCTGGCCCGTTTGAAGGGGAAGGGGGGCTGTTTTGCCTGAGGTTAAGTCCCCCCACCTTCCTTCTAATGGGATAGGCTGTTGTCTGTGTAGATTGCTGTCCAGGCTGATGCGTCTCCAGGAATTTGTTTGTTGAGCTGGTCCATAGTTGACTGGATTTTCTCACAGGCGATCATAGGAAGGATCATCTCAAGCTGACATCTTGGAGTTGTCATAAAAAGGCAGCATTTGTTGGACAATCTGAAAATATAATATTGAATAATCACTTACTGACCCAAAGTTGTACACACCTACACACACATGCACACATGCATACACACAGGCACATATGCACACACACACACACACACACACACACACACACACACACACACACACACACACACACACACACACACACAATGCATTCATGTAATATCCCTGAGAGTGAACAGACGTTAAATTGAAGACAACAACAACAACACACATGCACACAGACAGACAGACAGGTAGACAGAGACACACACACACATGCACGCATGCACATGCACGCACACACATGCACCCACCCACCCACACATTCACACACACACATAACACACACACACAAAAAAGATGCCCTTTTATGGGGAGTTTTCCCATGGAGTCAACATCAGTGCCAACACCATTCCTCTAAAACGTCCTTCAGATGAGACTATAAACCAAGGCCCCATGTGTGAGCGCACACAGAACATTTTGCGCTCATGTTAAAGCCCATTCAGAAGAGTTGGCCATTTGTACTGGTGAGAATGAATGGTAACATTTACAAAAGTGTATGGACATGGGGACTGGATTTTAAAAAGCATATACAAAAAAGGAAGAAAAAGAAGAAGACATGAGGGCTTATTCCATTATCCTTGAAATAAAATAATGTAAATAAATAGATAACACACCCTTGAAGTTCAGCATGTTTGGTGAACAGGTGGTATCATTGAATTGAAATTTGGATTTGCAGAGGAGCAGTTAATGGCAGTCTTTCAGTCTCTCTTGTTTATCTTGTTTCCAATGCCCAGATTTTATTTATGAAAATACTAACAATACTTTTCATTTATGGGCAGACAAGCCGTAGAAACATGCCTCAAATGCCATTAAGCAAGAAGGCAAAAAACAAAACAAGCAATCCAACAAGGAGAATATCTAAATTTGTCCTTTTCCCAGTTTTTCATTAACACAAGTGAAATAGGGGGATTGGGGGGGGGGGGGGGGGGTGATAGCCTAGTGGTTACAGCATTGCACTCATGATCTGATGGACCAGGATCAAGCCACCATAGACGCACCTGTTTTAAGGGATTTTACCCTGGAGTTAACATCAGTACTGACTCCACTTCCCTAGAGTCTTTCAGATGAGCCTATAATATTAATAATAATTAATAATAATAATAAATGTTGGATTTATATAGCGCTGAATTTGTAAAGTAAACAAATAAAGCGGATGGGGTCATGTGGGGATGATAGCCTAGACAGCATTGTTGCTACAGATAAAACCTATCCACCTGTTTAGGATTACCATAATGCATATGCTGCTGTTCTAACTAGATGACCAATTTTTTTAATAAAAAATAATGCATAATGATCGTGTTAACAATCTGAATCTGAATGCGGTTTATTACTGATGGTAAAAAATCTGCAATGACAAAATATCACCATTTAGAACCTGCCAAAATGTCTGACCAAGAATGACAATGGAGGGGATTTAATAAAATAGGCATAAATGTATGTAGACACCTCCTAGTGAATTGATTGGATTTCCCAGAAAATTTATCAAAGATCCAACCTGTTGCAAACTCAGAAATTTTCTAACCACAGATGACCATAGGGTTTAATTAAAACAGGTTAAATTTGAGTTCCTCTTAAATTTATGGACATCAAGTGTTTCAAAGAAACCTAATACATTAGCAAACTGACCAAAACTTCTTAATAAAGGTTAAATAATGTTTCGTGTTTAATATGTAGTATTCCTCAAAAAAAGGTGAAATTAAAAAAATTACAAAATCTATAAAGGTTAAAGTGTAAACATTTATTCCTTAAATCAAAAGGCGAAAGTGTTAATATTTACTTCTAAAATAAAAAATATAAAAAATTGCCCATGTTATTAATACACAAAAACCCAGAAGCAATGAAAATAATTCTAATATGAATAAAAAAAACAAGTGAAAGACTCACAAGATGTCCGTTCACTTGCCTTTAAATCAGAAAGGATCCACACCACCATTCCTGTGGACTAACAATGGTTGATGATGTTCAGTGTGGATACAAGAACTGGTATCAGACCAACAAATTTGACACTGCATGACCCCTGTACTCTGCCCGTTTCTTGATAGTTGGCCTGAGTACATCTCACAAACAAAACAGACAGTAGTGCAATATCAGACTTATGGTGATACCTTTCTCATCAAAAGTAGGATTTTTGGGGGGATGCAAAATAGCCAATACCAAAGTTATGGTGATTGCTTCTTCCCCAAAAGAGGTGTTTTTTTTTTTTTTTTTGTTGTTGTTTTTTTTTTGGGGGGGGGGGGAGCAAAATAGCCATTACTAAACTTAATACAATGGGGGGGTGTGTGTGTGTGTGTGCAAAGTACAGATAGCAAAATAGCCAATAGCAATTTATGGTGATTGCATCTTTAAAAAAAAAAACCCAGGATTTTTGTGGCCCTTCCCCACCACCCCTGTACACATGATTAATGAATACTGTATTATCTAATGTTTGCACAATCATATATCTACAGGTGTAAAATGGAAACAAATGCACAAATTGTGTCAGTCTTTCTAAATCTGTCACATAAGGTGTCCCATAACCTATAAGGTCGTAGGGGAGCAAGGCATCAAAGACCTCAGCTTCTCAAGGGGACACCATATTGAGCGTGGCGCCCATTTCCTCTCCCTTGCTGCTTTACCTTCCCCGACCCTAAAGAGGCAGGTACCCATTTACATTTGGGTGAACTGGGGTACTGTACTGAAGCCAAGGTGCGCAAACGGTCACCCATCCAAGTGGTAACTCTGCTCTGCTGCAGATACCTTGTGCTTACGAATACCTAGATTCAACCAATCCACTGTTGGTCGTCGCTCTTTCTCCATTTCTGGTCCATCCATCTGGAAGACCTTCCTCTCTCTTTTCGACAAAAGCCTACTTATGACACATTTTAATCCCAGCCTCAAGACATATTTATTGCAAACCTAACTTTATCCCTCCTCTTTCATCTCAAAACTGCCCCTGCCTTCAACAGCCAAAATCCCATTACCCTGCCAAAGCCTACAACCTGTGTGTGTGTGTATAGGTGCGTACATTTGAATTTTGTTTAAGCTTTTGATAATTATTGGCTGCATGACTCTGTAAGGATACGTTGAATGCAAGCGCTCTGATTTGTCTTTGCAAGATATAGCGCTATACAAATTCCATTTATTATTATTATTATTATATTATTGATGCTGCTTAACCTTGGCTGGGGAAA
>CM054157.1:52904317-52924317 GCA_028751875.1 Rapana venosa
TGCTGTTGCTGTTGTTGTTCTGTGTTCTCAACCTAGTCCCCTTGGTGGGATGGGGGAGGAGGGGGGGGGGGTCACCCCGAATATTGCACTGTCTCACTCATCATCCCACCTGGGAATGAATCACTGTGAGACTGCTAAGTACACACTGGATGAGAAGTTTTGCTTCCATGACTGTGTAGTCGATGAGGTTCAGTTTCAAACTGGGATCAAACCGGCAACTTCTTTTGTTGTAGACCTGGGCTGCCTGTACTGCAGATGATCTTAGAGAAAGGGGCATAAATAAGGAGGAAGCTCAAAACAGAGAGAGATGGAGAAGGCTCATCAATGTCAAACCTCCCCTGGGAGAAACATGACAAAAAGGAAGAAGAAGACCACCAGACTACCAATCTACCACACATCACAATATTTTCGTTAACAACAAAAGAACAGCAGACGTGTTGCGTATTCTAAAAATAAAACTTTGACTTCCCCTGTGGAGATTGGGGGGGGGGGGGGGGGGGGGGGGCCCTGTCAGTAGGAACAGCATCCCCACTTCTGCAAATTATGTGCTAGGAATTCCCTCTTTTCTATCCCTTTGTGTTTCTGCCCTTGTTCCTTTTCTTCCTGTCACCTCCTTCTTGTCTGTTTTCTGCCTTCTTGGTCAATTCTCCTGCCTTTTTAAAAAAAATTACCAGAAAGACTTAAAAGATAACACTTCTCTAACATGCCAAAGTCGGATGCGCTGGGCCTGACTTGTCAGGTGCTTAACAGCAGTGCAGTACATTTTCGCTCCTAGGACAAGACAACAGTGAGTTGCTGACTGAGTGTTCAAAGGAGAAGAAGACTGATTGTATTCTTTTAAACTGTTTTGCAAACTTGGATTCATTTTAGTCTTGTAAACTCTCAAGGTTTGATCACTAGAAAAACACATGAGCATTTGACAACAAAGAATAATAATAATGATAATAGTAATAATAATAATAATAATAATGATAATGATGATAATAATGATAATGATAATAATAATAAATGGAGTTTATAAAGTGCTATATCTTTTAAAAAGAAATCAAAGCACTTGCATTCAATCCACTCCTACACATGCACCTACACATGCAACCAACAATGATTAACAGTTTTGAACAAACTCAAACGTATGCACACACACACACACACACCCATGTACACACACACACATCCACGTACACACACACATGCATGTGCACGCACGCACGCACGCACGCACGCACGCACGCACGCACGCACGCACGCACGCACGCACGCACGCACGCACGCACGCACGCACGCACGCACACACACACACACACACACACACAGAGGAAGGAAGGAGGCAGGATGGTTAAGACGTTTGCCTGCCAACAAGTAAAACTGTGAGGTTCTGGGTTCGATTCCCAGCCTCGCCCTTTCTTCCCAGTTTGACAAAAAAATCTAACTTAATGTCAAAGTCCTTCAGATGAGACTATAAACCGAGGCCCCGTGTGCGAACGCACGCAGAACATCTTGCGCACATGTTAAATCCTGTTCCGCTTTTCGTAAGAGTAGGCCATTGTGTGCCGGTGGGAACAGATGACAAAATTTACAAAACTGCATACACACAGGAAAATAGTCATACACGCAAACTTCCATCCGGTGTGCTTCCTATCTCACAGTGATTCCCAGGTGGGATGAGTGAGTCAGAGTGCACGTTCTGGGTGACCCCCAGAGTGTAAAGCTGGGGAACGCACAACAACAACAACACATGGGGACTGGATGTAAAAAAGCGCATGAGTGCTTATTCCATTATCCTTGATATAAAAGAATAAATAAATAAAAGAATACATAAATAAATAAATAAAATAAACACAGAAGAGAGAGAGAAAGAGAGGACGACGAAACTTTGACTTTGGACTCTGTCGACACCAGGGCAATGGGGTTGCATCCTGTACGAGCTGTTCGTGGGCAGTCCTCCCTTCTTCTCAAACGCACACACACACACACACACACACACACATACACACAATCACAGTCACACACATGCACGTGAACACGACAACTAGATTTTGACTTTGGACTGTCTGTCGACACCAGGGTGATGGGGTTGCATCCTGTATGAGCTGTTCGTGGGCAGTCCTCCCTTCTTCTCGAACGCACACACACACACACACACACACACACAGACACACAATCACAGTCACACACATGCGCGTGAACACGACAACAAAATTTTGACTTTTGACCGTCGGTCGACACCAGGGCGATGGGGTGCATCCTGTACGAGCTGTTTGTGGGCAGTCCCCCCTTCTTCTCGAACGCACACACACACACACACAGACACACAATCACAATCACACATGCGCGTGAACACGACAACAACATTTTGACTTTTGACCGTCGGTCGACACCAGGGCGATGGGGTGCATCCTGTACGAGCTGTTCGTGGGCAGTCCCCCCTTCTTCACCAACAGCATCTTCCAGCTGGTGTCCATGATCATCAAGGACCCCGTCAAGTGGCCCAAGAACATGAGCCCCGTCTTCAAGGACTTTCTGCAGGGGCTGCTCAACAAGAACCCACGACAGAGGCTCTCCTGGCCGGAACTGCTCCACCATCCCTTTGTCGCTGATGCCGTGAAAGGTGGGTTGTGTGTGGGGGGTTGGGGAGGGGGGGTTGGGGAGGGGGGTTGGGAGGGTGGGTAGGGGGGAGGGTGGGAAGGGTGGGTAGGGGGAGGGTGGGAAGGGTAGGTAGGGGAAGGGTAGGTAGGGGGGAGGGTGGGTAGGGTGGGAAGGGTAGGTAGGTGGGAAGGGTGGGTAGGGGGGAGGGTGGGAAGGGTAGGTAGGGGGGAGGTGGGTAGGGTGGGAAGGGTAGGTAGGGGGGAGGTGAGGTGGGAAGGGGGGAGGGTGGGAGGGTGGGTGGGTGGGGAGGGTGGGTAGGGGGGAGGGTGGGTAGGGGGAAGGGTGGGTAGGGGGAAGGGTGGGTAGGGTGGGAAGGGTGGGTAGGGGGAAGGGTGGGTAGGGGAGGGTGGGTAGGGGGAAGGGTGGGTAGGGGGAAGGGTGGGTAGGGGGAAGGGTGGGTAGGGGGAAGGGTGGGTAGGGGGAAGGGTGGGTGGGGGAAGGGTGGGTAGGGTGGAAGGGTGGGTAGGGGGAAGGGTGGGAGGGTGGGTGGAAGGGTGGGTAGGGGATGGGTGGGTAGGGGGAAGGGTGAGGTAGGGGGGGAAGGGTGGGTAGGGTGGGAAGGGTGGGTAGGGTGGGAAGGGTGGGAGGGTGGGTAGGTGGGAGGGTGATGGGGAAGGGTGGGTAGGGGGAAGGGTGGGTAGGGGGAAGGGTGGGTAGGGGGAAGGGTGGGTAGGGGGAAGGGGGTGGGAGGTGGTAGGGGGAAGGGTGGGTAGGGGGAAGGGTGGGTAGGGGGAAGGGTGAGGTAGGGGGAAGGGTGGGTAGGGGGGGAGGGTGGGTAGGGGGAAGGGTGAGGTAGGGGGAAGGGTGGGTAGGGGGAAGGGTGGGTAGGGGGGAAGGGTGAGGTAGGGGGAAGGGTGGGTAAGGGGGGAAGGGTAGGGTGGGTTAGGGGGAAGGGTGGGTAGGGGAAGGGTGGGTAGGGGGGAGGGTGGGTGGGGGAAGGGTGGGGTAGGGGGAGGGTGGGTAGGGGGAAGGGTGGGTAGGGGAAGGGTGGGTAGGGGGGGGTGGGTAGGGGGAAGGGTGAGGTAGGGTGGGTAGGGGGGAGGGTGGGTAGGGTGGGTAGGGGGGAGGGTGGGTAGGGGGAAGGGTGAGGTAGGGGGAAGGGTGGGTAGGGGGAAGGGTGAGGTAGGGGGAAGGGTGGGTAGGGGGAAGGGTGGGTAGGGGGGAGGGTGGGTAGGGGGAAGGGTGAGGTAGGGGGAAGGGTGGGTAGGGGGAAGGGTGAGGTAGGGGGAAGGGTGGGTAGGGGGAAGGGTGGGTAGGGGGAAGGGTGAGGTAGGGGGAAGGGTGGGTAGGGGGGAGGGTGGGTAGGGGGAAGGGTGAGGTAGGGTGGGTAGGGGGGGGGTGGGTAGGGTGGGTAGGGGGGAGGGTGGGTAGGGTGGGTAGGGGGGAGGGTGGGAAGGGTGGGTAGGGGGGAGGGTGGGTAGGGGGGAGGGTGGGAAGGGTGGGTAGGGGGAAGGGTGGGTAGGGGGGAGGGTGGGAAGGGTGGGTAGGCCAGGGAGGGAGGGAGGGGTAGAAGGGTTTCATGGGGGTGGAGAGTGTGCAGGAGGTTATTTTGTTTATTGGGGTGAGGTGGTTGGTGGGGGTTGGGGTTATAATAATAATAATAATAATAATAATAATAATGTATGGAATTTATATAGCGCTGAATCTTGTAAAGCAACAAATCAAAGTGTGTGTTTGGGTGAGTGTGTGTATGTGTGTGAGTGAGTGAGTGTGTGTGTATGTGTGTGAGAGAGAGAGAGAGTAAGAATGTGTGTGTCTGTCTGATTTTTATTTATTTATTTATTCTTAAGTGTGTATGTGTGTGTGAGAGAGGGAGAGTAAGAATGTGTGTGTGTGTGTGTGATTTTTATTTATTCTTTTATTTTGAGGATATTGGAATAAACACTTATGTGCTTTGTTACATCCAGTCCCCGTGTGTATGCAGTTTTGTAAATTTTGTCATCCGTTCCCACCGGCACACAATGGTCTACTCTTCCGAAAAGCAGAACAGATTTTAACTTGTGCGCAAGATGTTCTGGGTGCGTTTGCATACAGGACCTCGGTTTATAGTTTTTGTTTTGTTTTTGTTTAATGTCCATTCACTACTTGGTGATAAGGACACACCCGCATTCAAACCAACATCTCTCTCTCTCTCTCTCTCTCTCTCTCTCTCTCTCTCTCTCTCTCTCTCTCTCTCTCTCTCTCTCTCTCTCTAATGTACGTAAATTTATATTATCACAACTATCTACAGTAGTGGTCTTACTGGGGAAGAATATATAATCTCAGCAACTGATGTTATGAACTGCTGAGAGTCATATAAAACTTCTTGAACAGTGGCATATTTTTTATGAATATCTATTCCTTTCCTTTTAAACAGGTCAGTTAGGATTGGGCAATCAAACAATAAATGGTGGATTGAAAGAGATTGAAAACAGCAACATGTCATATTTTTAGAGTATTAGGTGTTCCATGCATTTAGCCTCATTTTATATATTAAAATGTCTACTTTCCGTGAGCAAGAAATGTTTTCAAAGTGTGTTTTCTTCATTTTGGAATGCATGCAATTCATCAATTTAGCATTAATTTCATGGGAGGACAATGCGAGATTGGAATCAAACGTTTCAATGTTGCAATCAGAGGCACCTTGTTTTGCTAAGGAATCAACCAACTCATTCCAATAGATTCCACAGTGAGAAGGGACCCAGCAAAAAGTTATTTGTATGCCTCTGCTTGCAATACAATGTATCAAGAATTTTATCTCAAATACAATATCTTTCCTTATGTTCCCCTGCCAGTGCTTTAGTGTCATCAATACTGCTTTTGAGTCAACGGAAAAAAGAATCTGGTGAATATCAAGCGCAGTATTTGACAATAAATTCAAGGCCATAAGGATCGCAAACAATTCACACGTAAAAATAGAAAAATGTTTTCCTAAATGAAATGATTTTTGTACTTTTAAAACAGGAATCACAAATGCTGCCCCATTTCTTCCTGATTCCAGTACAGATCCATCAGTATATACTTTTAAATAATTAGCATAATTGCTTTCAATGTGACTTTTTACATCAACAGTGAGCAAATTTGGATCTTCATTCTTTTTTACATCCGTGTAGTCAGTGTCAAAGTTAGCTGATATATGTTCCCAAGGAGACATTTGAGGAACCATTGGAAAATTTGGAATTGTTGTTAGGTCAATACCAATGTCTTTCATTAATGAATCTGTATAATTTTTAATTGGCAGAAGAAATGAAATATTGCTTGCTCGTTTTGGATAATCAGTGTCTTGATTCATAAGAATTTCCCCTTTTACTGAATTTGGAACAGAGAGACTTCGAATCACATACTTTGATATGGCTAATCTTCGTTGATCAGAAAGAGAGAGTAGCTGTGCTTCTTTATAAGTATTAGTTATGTTAGCATGGACTGGAACACCAAGTGCTATTTTTATGGCTTTACTGTCTAAACTTTGTAATTTTTTAAGAAGATAATCTGCAGCAGAAAATAAACTTCTTGTCCATAGATTAATTTTGAGCGTACTAAAGATTGAGCCAAATGTATCAGTGTCTTGGTATTTTGGCTCCATGCCTGAGAACTTATTATTTTTAAAAAGTTAAGTCTTTTTCTAGCCTCAGATATTAACTGGTTGATGTGCAACTTCCAACTCAGCTTTCTAGTTAAAATTACACCTAAGAATTTGACATCTGGTTTATACTTAAGCACTGTTCCCTCTAATTTCAGGATTGGTAATTTTGATGGGTTTTCACCATTATTAAAAAGCACCAGACATGTTTTTTCTCGGTTTATAGTCTCACCTGAAGCATGTGGGTGTGTGTGTACAAGAGAGAGAAAGAGAGAGAGAGAAAGAAAGAAAGAGAGAGACATACACACACACACTCTGACCCCACCATCCCACACACCCCAACCCACATCACACCACACACAACCCCACCTCCTGCCAACACACACACCACACACACACACACACAAACATACACACACACACACACACACACACACACACATCCCGCACATCTATCAACTGCTATTCATTCCATCCCAGCCCAGCTGGGGCCAGCTGGTGCTAAATATTGTAGGAACTGACTGTATGTGGACTTGGTAAAAAGAAGGGACGTGCTAATTTTAGCACTGGGCCCTGAACCCTTGACTGAGTTATGCTAGATTTGTGTGCTGTGATCACCCCCGCCCCTCCATCCTCCCCCCCTCCCCCCACACACGTACACCCCCTGCCCCCCCCCCCCCCCCCCCCTCCACACACACACACTCACACGCACGATTTCAACATGTATCAATATTGTATTTTGAATGCTTGTATATGAAAAATTTTATAAAAAAAATTTTTTTTTGTTGGTGTGGACAGGGAAAAAAAAAAGTTGCGTAAACTTAATCTTTTAACCCTCAATAAAGACGATATTTTGACTCGACTTGACTTGATTCGCTCACACACTTACTCTCACTATGACGACTTAATGCATACTTAAGCGCTTCGGTGTGTTTGTTTTACAAGATTGAGCGCTATATATAAATTCCATAGTAGTATTATTATTATTATTATTATTATTATTATCATTATTATTATTATTATTATTATTATTATTATCATCATCATTATCATCATCATCATTATTATTATCATCATCATCATCATCATCATCACCACCACCATCATCACCACCACCATCATCATCATCACCACCACCACCACCACCACCACCACCACCACCACCACCACCACCACCACCATCATCATCATCACTATTATTATAATACTGGGGTGCGCAGTGTCGGAGGCAGACACCCAGCTGGAAAGCCCCTTCACGCAGCCGTTGTCAGCGTCCATGCTGGTGTTGAAGGAGCAGCAGTCGAAGGAGAAGGCGCCTCCTGGCACATCACGCATCCTCGCCCGCGCTCGTCGCAAAGCCGCTGAGTGACGATAAGGTGAGTGGGGTGGTGAGGTGGGGTGGGTGAGGGTGGTGGGTGGGTGGTGGTGGGTAAGGGTGGTTGGGTGAGGGTGGTGGTGGGTGGTGGTGTGGGTGGGTGGGGTGGTGGTGGGTGAGGGTGGTTGGGTGGGTGAGTGGTGGTGGGTGGGTGGGGTGGGTGGGTGGGTGAGTGGTGGTGGGTGGGTGAGGGTGGTGGGGGTGGGGTGGGGTGGTGGTGGTGGTGGTGGTGGGGTGGTGGTGGGTGAGGGTGGTGGTGGTGGGTGAGGTGTGGGTGGGTGGGTGAGGGTGGTGGGTGGTGGTGGGTGAGGGTGGTGGTGGTGGTGGTGGGTGAGGGTGGTGGTGGTGGTGGGTGAGGGTGGTGGTGTGGTGGTGGGTGAGGGTGGTGGTGGTGGTGGGTGAGGGGTGGTGGTGGTGGGTGGGTGAGGGTGGTGGTGGTGGTGGTGGGGTGTGGTTGAGGGTGGTGGTGGTGGTGGGTGGGTGAGGGTGGTGGTGGTGGTGTGGTGGTGGTGGTGGGTGGTGGTGTGGGGTGAGGGTGGTGGTGGGGGTGGGTGAGGGTGGGGTGGGTGAGGGTGGTGGGTGAGGGTGGTGGTGGGGTGGGTGAGGGTGGGGTGGGTGAGGGTGGTGGGTGAGGGTGGTGGTGGGGTGGGTGAGGGTGGTGGTGGGGTGGGTGAGGGTGGTGGTGGTGGTGTGTGGGTGAGGGTGGTGGTGGGTGGGTGGGTGAAGGTAGTGGTGGTGGGTGGTGAGGGTGGTTTGAGGGTTCTGGTGGAATGGAGAGATGGTGGGGAGGGTTTTCATTTAGTTTTGTGGGGGTGGGGTGGGGTTAAGACGAGGGGGGAGTTTGCATGTTTAATGTGTATTTGTGTGTATGCGCATATGCGTGTGTATGTGTTTGTGTGTGTTTGTTTTTATTTTTTATTTATTCTTTTATATCGAGGATAATAGAATAAACACTTATGTGCATTTATACATCCAGTCCCCGTGTGTATGCAGTTTTGTAAATTTTGTCATCTACTCCCATGGCACACAATGGCCTACTCTTCTGAAAAGCGGAACAGGATTTAACATGTGCGCAAGATGTTCTTCGTTCATTCACCCACAGGACTTCGGTTTATAGTCTCATCCGAAGGACTTTTGGAGAGAGTTGAGTTGGCACTGATGTTAATTCCAGGGAAAAATATCCCCTTGAACGGGAATTGAACCCGGGTCATCAGATTGTGAGCACAATAATTTTCTAACCACTAAGCTGTCCTGTTCCCCTGTGTGTGTGTGTGTGCATGTATGCATGGGGTGGGGAGGAGAGGTGTCTGTGTGTGTGTTGGGGAGGAAGAAAATGATTGTGTGTGTGAATGTGCGTGTGTGTACACAAGAGCAAGGGAGTGAGAGTGCTTATATATCTGTGTGTGAGAGTGAGTGATAGAAAAGGAAAAGAAAATGAACGAAAGAAGCAGTAAAGAAAAATTATTGATATGTCCCCCACCTCCCCAACTCACAGTTAATCCATCCACACGCACACATGCACACACACACACCACACAAACACACACACACACACACACACACACACACACACACACACACTCACCACACCACACACACACTCACCACACACACACACACACACACTCACACACACACACACACACACACCACACACACACACACTCACACACCACACACACAACACACACCACACACACACCCACCACACACACACACACACACACAAACACACACACACACACAGACCCCACACCACACACACACACACACACACACACACACACACACACTCACACACACAGACACACCACACACACACACACACACACACACAACCACACACACACACACACACACACACACACACACACACACACTCGCTCTCTCTCTCTCTCTCTTTTTTTTGGGGGGGAGGGTTGTCTGTTTAGCTTAGGGGGTGTCAGGGAGGGGAGCTTGTCCATGTTTAATTGGCCTTGTTTATTCATTTGATTGGTTAACTTTTGTGATCTTTCATTATATCAATAATTGAATGGCAGTTGTAATGATTCATTTCATTGCTATTTGTCATTATCTTGTTTGTTGATTCATTGATTTATTCATGTTTGTTTCACTCTTTTTTTCCCTCATGAGGGCCTGGTGTAAAGAAGCCACTGGCTTTTCCATCTACCCTCATTAAAATATTCGATTTGGAGTTCTTCCCCCCCCCCCCCCCCCCCCCCCCCCCCTTAACTCGACCATCCTCCTCATCTAGACACCGCACTGAAGAGCTTGTTGACCACATTCCCCCATTCATGTTGGTCATGTACCTAAAAGCCAGTGTCCGTGTCCGGTGTCCCCAGAAACCATCACCCCCCCTGGAGAGGCCCCCACCCATGGAACGCCCCCAGGCCTGGGACAAAGATCACATAGACGCCGGCGACGCAGAGCCAAAGAGCGCGGTGACCTCCCCTCCTGCCCTGGCCCCCACCTCCCCGGATGTTTGGGACACGAGTGGGTTCAGTAAGGTCAGCAATCTTTATTTTAACTATTGTTTTGTGTGTGTGTGTGCGCACGCGTGCCTGTCTGCGTGCGTGCGCGTGCACACGCACCTCTGTGTGTGTGTGTGTTTAAAAAATTTTTTTTATCTTATTCTTTTATATTTTTTAAATTCTTTTATATCGAGGATAACGGAATAAGCACTTATGTGCTTTTTTACATCCAGTCCCCTGTGTGTATGTGGTTTTGTAAATTTTGTCATCTGTTCCCGCTGGCACACAATGGCCTACTCTTTCGAAAAGCGGAACAGGATTTAATGCGTGCGCAAGATGGTCTGCATGTGTTCGCACATGGGACCTCGGTTTATAGTCTCAACCGAAGGACTTTTGGGGAGAGTGGAGTCGGCACCGATGTTAACTCCAGGGGAAAATATCCCCTTGAAAGGGAATCAAACCCGGGTCGTCAGATTGCGAGTGCAATGTTCTAACCACTAGGCTATCCCATCCCCAGTTTGTGTATGTGTGTGTGCGCGCGCGCGCACCTGTGAGTGTGTTTGTGTGTGTGTGTGCGCGCACGCACCTGTGTGTGTGTGTGTGTGTATGTAAGTGTTTGTGTGTGAACGCATTGGGGAGTGTGTGTGTGTATGTGTTCTTTTTGTGTTCATTTGTTTCTTTGGGGTTTTTGTTTGGTTTTTCTTTTTGGGTTGTGGTGGTGGTGGTGGGGGGGGGGGGGGTTGTTGGGATTTGTGTGTGTGTGTTTTTGTTGTTTGTTGTTGTTGTGGGTTTTTTTAGGGGTGGGGGGTCAGTATCATGATAACTGGGTATATCTTGAAGTGTGTGAAAAATGTCTGGATGTTTGTGTAGATGTCAGGGTCAGTATCTCCCCTCTGCTTCTTCAAAGTCTTGTTAGAATCCCAGCCCCCAAAGTCAGAATGCAGCTATCTTAACAGTGGGCAAAAACAGTCGCATACACAAAAATCCCACCTTTGGGGAAACTCTAGCCAAGGAATGAAATGAAGATGTTAGAATGTTAGTAGAGAGTGGAATTGTCGAGTGGGTAGAACGTCAAACTCAGGATCTGATGGTAGCTGAGAATCAGCGTTCCAGTCTCTGCTGAGGTGTCCGTTTGAGGGGATTTTCCCCTGGAGTTAACCTTGGTACTGACTCCACTCCCCTGTAAGTCCTTTGGATGAGACTGCAGTCTAGAGTTGTGTGTGTGAATGCATGCAGAGCATCTTGTGCACATGTTGAAAACCCTTCCATCTTTTAGAGTTCAAGTATAGTGGTGACAATAAATATAGGTGTCTGTGGTTTTGGGTGACTTTTTTTTATGTGGTTGTGGGTTTGTGGTGAAATTTGTGTATAGATGTGTGTAGGTTTGTGTGAGTGTTAGTGGATTTTCTTGAAATATTGTGTAGATGTTTGCTGAGTATCTAAAACTTTATGTGGATGTTAGTGGTTGGGTTTTTTGTGTGTGTGTTTTTTAAACTTACGTTAGATGTTTCTTATGTAGATGTATTGTGTAACTGTTTGTTGATTATTTAAAACTTTCTGTGGATATTTGTTTTTTTCATTTTTAAAAAACGTATGTAGATGTTTCTTATGTAGATGTCTTGTGTATATATTTGCTAATTATCTCAAAGTGCCTGTGGATATTTGTGGTTGTTTTATTTTTTAAAAACTTATGTAGATTTTTATGTATATGCTTGTTTGAAAGTTTAGCAAAATTTTTCAGAGTTGTCTTGATGAAACTGTTGTTGTTGTTGTTGTTTTCATCTGATGTTTGTTTCTGAAGGCTTTAGTTGCCTGAAGTTGTGAACACTGATGGTTAGATGGAGAAATAAGTGTTCTTGTTTGGTGTTGTGTATCAGGTTCTAGGAAATAAAGTTTGTATGTTTTTGGTTATGTAGATGTGTGTTTTTATGAAAGTATGATGTGTATTGATGTTGTGAATAGAAGTCTTGTGTGTGTGTGTATATGTGTGTGTGAGTGCGTATGTATGTGTGTGTGCGCACGCACGTATGTGTATACAGCATGTGTGTGTGTGCGCGCGCATGTGTGTGGGTGTGGGTGTGTGCGTGCATGCATTTGTACATGCATGCGTGTGTGTGTGCATGCAGAGAGTGCATGTACACACATTGTGTGTGTGTGTGTGTGTGAGAGTGTGAAAGTGTATGCATATGTGCTTTTTTGTGTGTGTGTTTTTTTTTTTTTTTTTTATATACTGAAATGAGAAAACATCAATAGTAAACGGTCCGTTTTATTATAGCATTGGTACGATTTTGACACACCAGACACAATGTAAGAATCTATAGATATGACATTTTTTTTTCTTCTTATACAACAGAGGATGGAGGAGGACAAGGTAACGGCATTTCGCCTTCTTCCATCTCCCTCTCTCACCACTGTCGTATAATCACATAGCAGAATATCACCTTGGTCTTTTGGGGTCTCCTTCTCTCTCTCTCTCTGCCAGTGCATTGTGTGTGTGCTGTTTTCTTCCCTCGCTCTTTTCTCAACACTGAATGGGGAGAGAGGTCACTCTTTCTGGCTTTTGCGGATCTTGTCTTCTTTCTCTGTGTTTCTGCTCACTTTTGCTGGTCTGTGTTATGAAAGTAGATGTTGTGGTTTATAGACCTCACGCTAAGGAGCAGTGTTCCGTGTATGAATGCACGCATAACTCTTTGTACACATAGTGAGAATCCGTAACAGTTGTGTGCATGTTCAGAATCCATAACATTTTGCACGCACGTCATGAATTCAAACAATTTGCACACGTGTTAAGAATCCAATTTGCACACATATTAAGAATCCAATTTGCACACGTGTTAAGAATCTGTAACATTTTGCACGCATGTCATGATTCCAAACAATTTGCACATGTGTTAAGAATCTGTAACATTTTGCACGCATGTCAAAGAGTCTGCAATGATTTGCACACATATTAAGAATCCATAACAATTTGTACACATGTTAACTCAGTCTATTTCATATCTTGACAATACTGTGACACGCTAATTTGGCCATATTAAAAAAAGTGATATCACTCTGGGAGAGTCATGAAACCAGACATATTATGTACGAAAGTAAAGTTTAGTTCAAGTACTTTAAGGACTTTTTAAAGATATGTGTCCATAGAAATCCCCATCTTTCATTGGGTCTGTCTGTTTCTGTCATGTTTAATACCATATAACCAAAATCTGTATCTGTGATTTACTCTCTCTCCTGAACATCGCCTTCCTTTTGTGAACAAAAATTAAGACCAGCTATGGCTGTTGCAGTGTTGGCATAGATGACACAGACATACCCAGCATGCCTCAAGCTATTTGAAGAGGGATGGGCTCCACCATGTTCAACTTTTCCATGAAACGCTGTCTGAAAAATTCAGTGCAACACGCACCCCAACAACTCGTTGAAGTGAAGGGAGAAGTGAAGTCAAACATAGCCATTCCCTTAAGTCAGAATGTGGTTACTTTCATGGTAGGGGTGGGGGAGATGGGGGGGAGGGAGGGGGGACAGTAGTGTCCGCAAAATCTCACTGTTGGTAAACCTCAGAGCTCTAGCTCAGAAACACACAACCCCCCCCTTACCCCCCCAAAAAAAAAAAAATTAAGAGAATAGTAGGCTGTGTGTAGCTTTTGTGAACATTTTCAAAACTATGCTTTGATGTTCAGTCCAAGATTTTACTCAGTGGAAATTTAAAAAAAACACACACAAAACCCACTGTTCAGCCAATTTGTTTCACTCTCTCTACAAATGTATATCCCAAAGTAGCATAGCTGTACGCTAAGGGGAAACATTTTTTTTGGTTTTGTTTATCTTTTTACGTCTGAAATTTCTTGTTTCTGTGTGCTTTGTGTGGTAGAAGTTGCTGTGATCTGCTGCTGTTGAGATCTACGCTGTCTCCTTTCCTTTCAGTGGCTTGATTATAGCAATCTTTTTCTGTCCATTCATTCTCTTGCTGTCTGAATCTGGTGTTGTGCCTGTGTCTGTGGGAATGACGTGTGTGGTCTTGTCTTTCATCATTCCTCCACATACAGTACCGCCGCTTTTCTGTGGAGATAAAACAATATGTATAGAGTTCATTTTCGTATTTGTGCATATATCTATTTATATCACTTTTTTATTTATTTGTTTGTTAGTCTGTTTATTTACTTATTTAATTTTTTTGTTTATTATTTTATTGATGAAAGAAATTAAAAATTTGGAGGCAGTACTTAACAGATACATGGAAGTGGAAACTCTGACTTTGGTGAAAATCTTTTTTTTCTTGTTTCTCAACTGGAGCTGCGAGGTACACCACTGGTGAGATTTTGAATATGCCACAGATTTTGTCCACCATGAAGGTAGCCACATTCCGACTTCGGGAATGTATGCTGGGTTTGTTCGTGTGTTCCCATAACCTACCAAACCCTGACATGCATGATGAGATGTTTAACGTATGTTCTTTCGAGCCAGAAGGCCCATAGAGCCGGAGCTTATCCCGGTTTCTGTAGCGTTAAGCGAACTGATGGTTTTTTCACCACCCCTGTGACAGGACGCTAGTCTGTCGCCAGATACTTCCCCAGCAGAGCTGGTACCCACTTGTACACCTGGGTGGAGTGAGGAAAATAGGAGTAAAGTGTCTTTCCCAAGGACACAACACCGAGCCGAGCGGGGATCGAACCCGCGACCTCTGGATGATGAGTTGACCGCCTAAACCACTCGACCACGGTGCCTCCCAGATGTTTAACGTGCATATTTGATAATCTGCATGTATATGGAGGGAATGAAGGCACTAGCAGGTCTTCACTTGAAGTTGACCTGGGAGATGGTAACAGTCCCCACCCCTAATTCACCAGGCACCCCCGAGATTTGAACACATGACTTCATAGACCCATGGGATTGAAGTCTTAACTACTTGGCTATAGTGTGCATGGAAAATCATTTGAATGGTACATGGCTAGCAAGAGAGCTGTGGTTGCAGTGACAGTTGTTAATCATACATAAACAGAATGAAAACTTGAAGGCAGTTTTCGTAGTCTCGTTTTCACTGCAGAAGAAAGCTAAGTGGCCTGATATTGAATGAGATACATCAGTTTATAAAGAAAAAGTTAACACGGAATTGGTTTTAAGAGAGAGAGAGAGAGAGAGAGAGGAGAGAGAGAGAGAGAGAGAGAGAGAGAGAGAAGGAGAGAGAGAGAGAGAGAGAGAGAGAGAAATCAGATAAATGGAAATAAATGGTGTGTACCTTTCAAGTCTTAGACTTAAAGAAAAATCTGAACAAACAGCATGAAATATGTATCTTTGTGTCTGTGGTAATTTCTCTGTTATATCTTTGTGTCTGTGCTGGCTTCTCTGTTGATATCTTTTTGTAAGCCCTGACTTCTCTGTTGATATCTTTGTGTCTGTGCTAACTTATCTGTTATCTTTGTGTCTGTGCTGGCTTTTCTGTTGATATCTTTGTGTCTGTGTGGGCTTTTCTGTTGATATCTCTGTGTCTGTGTGGGCTTTTCTGTTGATATCTCTGTGTCTGTGCTGACTTCTCTGTTGATATCTTTGTGTCTGTGCTGACTTCTCTGTTGATATCTTTGTGTCTGTGTGGGCTTCTCTGTTGATATCTTTGTGTCTGTGTGGGCTTTTCTGTTGATATCTTTGTGTCTGTGCTGACTTCTCTGTTTATATCTTTGTGTCTGTGTGGGCTTCTCTGTTGATATCTTTGTGTCTGTGCTGACTTCTCTGTTGATATCTTTGTGTCTGTGTGGGCATTTCTGTTGATATCTTTGTGTCTGTGTGGGCTTCTCTGTTGATATCTTTGTGTCGGTGTGGGCTTTTCTGTTGATATCTTTGTGTCTGTGCTGACTTCTCTGTTGATATCTTTGTGTCTGTGCTGACTTCTCTGCTGATATCTTTGTGTCTATGCTGACCTCTCTGTTGATATGTCTGTGTGGGCTTCTCTGTTGATATCTCTGTGTCTGTGCGGGCTTTTCTGTTGATATCTGTGTCTGTGCGGGCTTTTCTGTTGATATCTCTGTGTCTGTGCGGGCTTTTCTGTTGATATCTGTGTCTGTGCGGGCTTTTCTGTTGATATCTCTGTGTCTGTGCGGGCTTCTCTGTTGATATCTCTGTGTCTGTGCGGGCTTTTCTGTTGATATCTCTGTGTCTGTGCGGGCTTTTCTGTTGATATCTGTGTCTGTGCGGGCTTTTCTGTTGATATCTGTGTCTGTGCGGGCTTTTCTGTTGATATCTGTGTCTGTGCGGGCTTTTCTGTTGATATCTGTGTCTGTGCGGGCTTTTCTGTTGATATCTCTGTGTCTGTGCGGGCTTCTCTGTTGATATCTCTGTGTCTGTGCTGGCTTCTCTGTTGATATCTCTGTGTCTGTGCTGGCTTCTCTGTTGATATCTCTGTGTCTGTGCGGGCTTCTCTGTCGATATCTCTGTGTCTGTGCGGGCTTTTCTGTTGATATCTTTGTGTCTGTGCTGACTTCTCTGCTGATATCTTTGTGTATGTGCTGACTTCTCTGTTGATATCTTTGTGTCTGTGCTGACTTCTCTGCTGATATCTTTGTATCTGTGCTGACTTCTCTGTTGATATGTCTGTGTCTGTGTGGGCTTCTCTGTTGATATCTTTGTGTCTGTGTGGGCTTCTCTGTTGATATGTCTGTGTGGGCTTCTCTGTTGATATCTTTGTGTCTGTGTGGGCTTCTCTTTTGATATGTCTGTGTGGGCTTCTCTGTTGATATCTTTGTGTCTGTGCTGGTTTCTCTGTTGATATCTTTGTGTCTGTTCTGGTTTTTCCTGTTGATATCTTTGTGTCTGTGCTGGTTTCTCTGTTGATATCTGTGCAGGCTTCTCTAGTCTCTGTTGATATCTTTACACCTGTGCAGGCTTCTCTGTTGATATCTTTACACCTGTGCTGGCTTCTCTAGTCTCTGTTGATATCTTTACACCTGTGCTGGCTTCTCTATTCTCTGTTGATATCTTTACACCTGTGCAGGCTTCTCTAGTCTCTGTTGATATCTTTACACCTGTGCTGGCTTCTCTAGTCTGTGTTGATATCTTTACACCTGTGCTGGCTTCTCTATTCTCTGTTGATATCTTTACACCTGTGCTGGCTTCTCTAGACTCTGTTGATATCTTTACACCTGTGCTGGCTTCTCTATTCTCTGTTGATATCTTTACACCTGTGCAGGCTTCTCTAGTCTCTGTTGATATCTTTACACCTGTGCTGGCTTCTCTAGTCTGTGTTGATATCTTTACACCTGTGCTGGCTTCTCTATTCTCTGTTGATATCTTTACACCTGTGCTGGCTTCTCTAGTCTCTGTTGATATCTTTACACCTGTGCTGGCTTCTCTAGTCTGTGTTGATATCTTTACACCTGTGCAGGCTTCTCTGTTGATATCTTTACACCTGTGCTGGCTTCTCTGTTGATATCTTTACACCTGTGCAGGCTTTTCTCTTGATATCTTTACACTGTGCAGGCTTTTCTGTTGATATCTTTACACCTGTGCAGGCTTTTCTGTTGATATCTTTACACCTGTGCAGGCTTTTCTCTTGATATCGTTACACCTGTGCAGGCTTTTCTCTTGATATCTTTACACCTGTGCAGGCTTTTCTCTTGATATCTTTACACCTGTGCTGGCTTCTCTATTCTCTGTTGATATCTTTACACCTGTGCGGGCTTTTCTGTTGATATCTTTACACCTGTGTGGGCTTCTCTGTTGGTATCTTCACTCCTGTGTGGGCTTCTCTGTTGGTATCTTCACACCTGTGCGGGCTTCTCTCTTGGTATCTGCACACCTGTGCGGGCTTCTCTCTTGGTATCTTCACACCTGTGCGGGCTTCTCTCTTGGTATCTTCACACCTGTGTGGGCTTTTCTGTTCTCTGTTGATTTTTTTTCTGTCTGAACAAGATTCTGTCATATTTGTTAATCTTAGTGTTCAAATTTGTGTGTGTGTGTGTGTGTGTATACACACACACACACACACACACACACACACATATATATATATATATATATATTGTATTGTATTGTATACCACTTCATTTTCAGTCCTGACCGATTTTTCAGTGTGAAATGGGGGTTGTTCCCTTCAGGGAGTGTGTATGGCCGCAAGGAACAGTACCGCCCATTATTTTCTCTTGTTGCCATGCACTTTTATTGTGAGCTTGAGTACTGAATGAAGTGACCGTCCTGATATGGCCTCTGTGGTCAGCGGGCCTGTAAGAAACCACAGTTAGGGTTTGGGTTTTGTTTGGGTTTTTGGGGTTGTTTTTTTTTTGAAGGGGGGGGGGGGGGGGGGGTGGGGGTAATTTTAAATCATGCATTGTTTATATTTGTATGCAGCATTTTCTTATCAAATATGATTATCCACTTTCAGTTATTATTTGATTTTGATAAACAGGCATTTATTTATTCATGTATTGGTTGATTGATTGATTGACTGATTGATTGATTGACTGATTGATTTATCGACTGATTGACAGACTAATTGATTGATTGACAGATTAATTGATTGACGGATTGATTGACTGATTTATTGATTGGTTGGTTGACTGATTTATTGGTTGACTGACCGACTGATTGACTGACTGACTAATTGATTGACAGATTTATTGGCTGACTGATTGGTTGGTCGGTTGACTGACCGACTGATTGACTGACTGGTTGATTGACAGATTAATTGATTGGCTGATTGACTGACCAACTGATTGACTGACTGACTGACTGACTGACTGGTTGGTCAATGATGTGCAGACGGTGGAGCCCACGCCTCGCACGGACCGCATCAGCAAGGACTACAAGAAGGAATACCCCAGCATAGAGGTGGAGGGCCGCCGCACCATCAAGAAGAAAGGAGACGCCAAGAAAAACATCGAGAATGTGCGCCTGGATGGAGAGGTGTGTAGTGTGTGTGTAGTGTGAGAGTGTGTGTGTTAGTGTGTGTTAGTGTGTGTGTGTGTGTGTGTATGTGTGTGTGGTGTGTGTGTATGTGTGTGTGTGTGTGGTGTGTGTTAGTGTGTGTGTGTGTGTGTGTATGTGTGGTGTGTGGTGTGTGTGTGTGTGTAGTGTGTGTGGTGTGTGTTAGTGTGTGTGTGTGTGTGTGAAGAAAGGAGAGGCCAAGAAAAACATTGAGAATGTGCGCCTGGATGGAGAGGTGTGTAGTGTGTGTGTAGTGTGAGAGTGTGTGTGTTAGTGTGTGTTAGTGTGTGTGTGTGTGTGTGTGTATGTGTGTGTGGTGTGTGTGTGTGTGTGTGTGTGTGTGTGTGTGTGTGTGTGTGTGAAGAAAGGAGACGCCAAGAAAAACATCGAGAATGTGCGCCTGGATGGAGAGGTGTGTAGTGTGAGAGTGTGTGTAGTGTATTGTGGTGTGTGTGTGTGTGTGTGTGTGGTGTGTGTGTGGTGTGTGTGTGTGTGGTGTGTGTGTGTGTGTGTGTGTGTGAAGAAAGGAGAGGCCAAGAAAAACATTGAGAATGTGCGCCCGGATGGAGAGGTGTGTGTGTGTTGTGTGTGTGTTTGTGTGTGGTGTGTGTGTTAGTGTGTGTGTGTGTGTGTGTGTGTGTGTGTGTGTGTGTGTGTGAAGAAAGGAGAGGCCAAGAAAAACATCGAGAATGTGCGCCTGGATGGCGAGGTTTGTGTGTGTAGTGTGTAGAGAGTGTGTGTGTTAGTGTGTGTGTGTGTGTGTGTGTGTGTGTGTGTGTGAAGAAAGGAGATGCCAAGAAAAACATCGAGAATGTGCGCCTGGATGGAGAGGTGTGTGTAGTGTGAGAGTGTGTGGTGTGTGTGTGTGTGTAGTGTGTGTGGGTGTGTGTGTGTTTATGTGTGTGTGTGTTAGTGTGTGTGTAGTGTGTGTGGTGTGTGTGTGTTTTATGTGTGTGTGTGTTAGTGTGTGTGTGAAGAAAGGAGAGGCCAAGAAAAACATCAAGAATGTGCGCCTGGATGGAGAGGTGTGTGTGTAGTG
>CM054157.1:52926817-52954317 GCA_028751875.1 Rapana venosa
ATGTTGTGTGAGTGTGTGTGGTGTATGTATGTTTATATGAGTGAATGTGTGTCTGTGTGGTGTGTGTGCATGTTATGTTGTGTGAGTGTGTGTGTGTGGTGTGTGTATGTTTATATGAGTGTGTGAGTGTGTGTGTGTGTTATGGTGTGTGTGCATGTTATGTTGTGTGAGTGTGTGTGTGTGGTGTGTGTATGTTTATATGAGTGTGTGTGTGTGTGTGGTGTGTGTATGTTTATATGAGTGTGTGTGTGTGTCTGTGTGTGTGTGTGTGAGTGTGTCTGTGCATGTTATATTGTGTGTGTGAAGCCTTACAATCTACTCCTACGGGCATGGGCAGGAAGGGGACAGCGAGGACGAATGGCAGTCGCTGATCGAAGCCACCGACCAGGAAGGAGACGCGGAGGTGGCGCTGGGCATGCTGGGAGACGCGGCTCTGATGGAGAAGCTGAGGTCACGCCTGGACTCCAGCGCTGCGCAGGTGCTGGTGGGGACGCTGGAGGGCGCTGCGCGTCTGAGGTCCGTGCTGCGAGTCATCACCAACCTGGTCACCCTCAAGTGGTAAGGCTGGCTCGTGGTGTGGGATGTGTTGGTGTGTGGTGTGGTGTGGTGTGTTGTGGTGTGTTGTGTTATCATCAGTGCCGTCACTGTGAAGTGGTAAGGCTGGCTCGTGGTGGGGGCATGTGTTGGTGTGTGGTGTGGTGTGTTGTGTTGTGTTGGTGTGTGTTGGTTTGTGGTGTGTTGGTGGTGTGTTGTGTTGTGTTGTGTTGTGGTGTGTTGTGTTTGTGGTGTGTTGTGTTGTGGTGTGCTATCATCAGTGCCGTTGCTGTGAAGGGGTAAGGCTGGCTCGTGGTGGGGGATGTGTTGGTTTGTGGCATGGTGTGTTGTGGTGTGTTGTGTTGTGGTGTGGTGTGTTGGTTTGTGGTTGTGTTGTGTTGTGTTGTGGTGTGGTGTGTTGTGTTATCATCAGTGCCGTCACTGTGAAGGGGTAAGGCTGGCTCGTGGTGGGGGATGTGTTGGTTTGTGGTGTGTTGTGTTGGTTTGTGGTGTGTTGTGTTGTGTTGTGTTGGTTTGTGGTGTGGTGTGCTGTGGTGTGTTGTGGTGTGTTGTGTTGTGTTATCATCAGTGTCGTCGCTGTGAAGGGGAAGGCTGGCTCGTGGTGGGGGATGTGTTGGTTTGTGTTGTGTTGTGTTGTGTTGTGTTGGTTTGTGGTGTGGTGTGTTGTGTTGTGGTGTGTTGTGTTGGTTTGTGTTGTGGTGCGTTGTGTTGTGGTGTGGTGTGTTGTGTGTCGTGTTGTGTTGTGCTATCATCAGTGCCGCCACTTTTATTTCAAGGATAATGAATAAGCACCCATGTGCTTTTTTACATCCAGTCCCTGCCCTTAGGGATATATAAGAGTATAAGAGAGAGAGAGAGAGAGAGAGGAGAGGAGAGAGAGAGAGGAGAGAGAGAGAGAGAGGAGAGAGAGAGAGAGAGAGTGTGAGTGTGTTGGGGTGGAATTGAACCTAGACTGTTCGAGTTTTTTGCCCACCTGCGTGTGGGGGATGTGTTGGTTTGTGTTGTGTTGTGTTGTGTTGTGTTATCATCAGTGCCGTCGCTGTGAAGGGGTAAGGCTGGTTTGCATTGCGATGTTGATGGTTTGTATTGCGTGTTATCGTTTCGGTGTCGTCACCTGGTTATGTTGGGATGTAGTGTGTGTCATTATTGATGTAGTCACCTTTAAGTTTGGTAAGCTGGCTTCAGTTGGGTTGTATTGGTTTTAGGGGTTTGGGTTTTTTGTTTGTTGTTGTTGTTGCTTTGTTTGGTTCTTGGCTAGAGCTCTGAGGTTCACCAATGTGGATCGGTGGTCTAGAGGTAACGCGCCTGTCTAGAAAGCGAAAAGTCCGGGTCGGAAGTGTGCGTGGTTTGTATCCCGTCTGGGCCCGAAACTTTTCCCCTATCCATTAGACCATGAGTGGTGGTCTGGGCGCTAGTCTTTCGGATGAGACGATAAACCAAGGTCCCATGTGTTACAGAAAATTATGCAGCGCACGTAAAAGAACCCACAGCAACAAGAGAGTTGTCCCTGGCAAATTTTTAGAAAAAAGCTACTCTGATAGGGAAAGAAATACAGTTGCAGACCAAAAAAAAAAAAAAAAAGGTGGCGCTGCTCTTGTGGCGACGTGCTCTCCCCGGGGAGAGCAGCCTGAATTTCACGCAGAGAAATCTCGTGACTTAAAGTGGTATAAATGAAATAAATAAAAAAAATGGTGAGATTTTGCGTACGCAACCATTTTTTACCCACCATGAAGGCAGCCACAATCCTACTTCAGGATCATATCTATACATGACACCAGTGTACAATGCTTTATTTTAAAACAAACTCTATCATCCATTCCTGCTGGCAAGACATGACCTACTCTTCTGAAAGGCAGAACAGGTGTTTAAAAAATGTACACAAGATGTTCTGCATGCATTTGCGCACGAACCTCGGTTTATTGTCTCATCTGAAGGACTTTTTGGAGAGTGGAGTCGAGTCAGTACTGATGTTAACTCCAGGGGAAAACAGTTGCTCTGGTCTCATGGTGACCTTCAGGTTTGGTTTGCCCATACACTTCTGTGCCTGTGGTGAGTTTGTGTCAAAGCCTTTGGGGTTGGAGGTTCGCGGGGGACAGTCGTTGGAGGGACGTTGTGGTGATTGCCACCTCAGGTGGGCAACTCACTCAGTCTGGCTCCGCGACTGAGCTAATACTGTCGTTAGTAGGGGGCTTAGTAGGTGGTGTCCTGCGTATGTTAGCTCAAAACAGGCACCACTGAACACCACCAGTGACCCAGCAGCAGTGCAGGGCCCCTCTGGCTGGTGGCCTCACGGCGGCCTGATAGTGATGGGCTCCCTGTGGACCTCCGACTCTGAGGATGAGACATAGCAAATCTGGGTATGGCTGTGGCGGGAAGATTTGAATGAGCGGTGCGGGAACAGCAGGACAGGGGACATCACAGAAGATGAGGCAGCAAAAACAAAAAACAACAAACAAAAACTCCACGGGAAAAATACCCTCAGATGGGTGCCTCAGTGGTGGCTCAAACCTGGGCCGTCAGATCACAAGCTCAGGGTTCTAACCACTAGGCTGTCTCGTCCTCCTCCTCCTCCTCCTACAACAGACAGTGATCACAAACAGTAGGACTGTGTGAGGCTTGCTTTATGCAGTGGTGATATTTGTACGGTGCAACAAATTAATGATTGTCACAGACTAACTGGTTTCTTGTTTACATCATTCTGTGATGATGATGATGGTTATGGTGGTGGTGGTGATGGTGATTATAATGATGGTGATGGTGATAATGGTGATGGTGATGATGATGATGGTGATGATGATGATAATAATGGTGATGTTGATGATGACGACGATGATGATGGTGGTGCTGTTGTTGCTGATGATGGTGATGCTGCTGCTGCTGATAGTGATAATAATGATGATGACGATGCTGCTGATAATGATTTTAATTTTAAAAAAAATTCTTTAATATCGAGGATAATGGAATAAGCACTTATGTGCATTTTTTACTCGCACACAGGGCACATTTATAGTCTCATCCGAAGGACTTTTGGGGAGAGTGGAGTCTGCACTGATGTTAACTCCAGGGGAAAATATCCCCTTGATCGGGAATTGAACCCGGGTCGTCAGATTGCGAGCGCAATGTTCTAACCACTAGGCTATCCTGTCCCCCGGGATGATGATTTTATTTATTTATTTAATTTAATTTATTCTCTTATATCGAGGATAATGGAATAAGCACTCATGTGCTTTTTTTTTTACATCCAGTCCCCGTGTGTATGCGGTTTTGTAAGTTTTGTCATCTGTTTCCACCGGCACACAATGGCCTGCTCCTGATGATGATGTGTGGTGTGGTGTGGTGTGGTGTGGTGTGGTGTGGTGTGGTGTGGTGTGGTGTGGTGTGGTGTGGTGTGGTGTGGTGTGGTGTGGTGTGGTGTGCAGTGAGGTACAGCAGATCATCGCCTTCACCAACGCCATGGGCATTCCAGGCAACATCCTGCAACTGCTGGCCGACATCATCAAGAACCCTTCCGTCATACAGGTAGGTAGGCCTCTTCCGTCATACAGGTAGGTAGGCCTCTTCCGTCATACAGGTAGGTAGGCCTCTTTCGTCATACAAGTAAGTAGGCCTCTTTTGTCATTCAGGTAGATAGGCCTCTTCTGTCATACAGGTAGGCCTCTTCTGTCATACAGGTAGGTAGGCCTCTTCTGTCATACAGGTAGGTAGGCCTCTTCTGTCATACATGTAGGCCTCTTCTGTCATACATGTAGGCCTCTTTTGTCATACAGGTAGGTAGGCCTCTTTTGTCATACAGGTAGGTAGGCCTCTTTTGTCATACAGGTAGGTAGGCCTCTTTTGTCATACAGGTAGGTAGGCCTCTTGCATCATACAGGTAGGTAGGGCTCTTTTGTCATACAGGTAGGTAGGCCTCTTCCGTCATACAGGTAGATAGGCCTCTTCTGTCATACAGGTAGGCCTCTTCTGTCATACAGGTAGGTAGGCCTCTTCTGTCATACAGGTAGGTAGGCCTCTTCTGTCATACATGTAGGCCTCTTCTGTCATACATGTAGGCCTCTTTTGTCATACAGGTAGGTAGGCCTCTTCTGTCATACAGGTAGGCCTCTTCCGTCTTCCAGGTAGGTAGGCCTCTTCTGTCATTCAGGTAGGTAGGCCTCTTGTCATACAGGTAGGTAGGCCTCTCCTGTCATACAGGTAGGTAGGCCTCTTCTGTCATACAGGTAGGTAGGCCTCTTTTGTCATACAGGTAGGTAGGCCTCTTCTGTTATACAGGTAGGTAGGGCTCTGTTGTTGTTTTTATGTATCAACCTATAATAACCTTTCCTTCCCTGTCCCAACCTCCAACCTTCATACTCTACCCACCCACCGTTTTTGTGTGTATGTGTCGTGTGTGATTGTGTGTTGTGTGTGACTGTGTTGTGTGTGTGTTGTGTGTGCGCATGTGCCTGATATGAATGTTTGTGTAGATGTTTGTGCATTAACATGTGTGTGTGCGCGTGCACACACACACACACGCATGCATGCACATCTGTGCGTGTGCACTCATGCCTACATGCATGCTCATGTGTGTGTGTGTGTGGTTGCAGCAACTGTGGGCGCAGCAGATCCTGATAGACCTGGTGATCACCATCAACGCTTACTTCGCCAGCGAGATCAGCTGGGCTGAACACATCCACCAGTCGGCGTGAGTCCTCTGTAGTCTTGTTGTTGTTGTTGTTGTTGTTGTTGTTGTTGTTTTGTTGTTGTTGTTGTTGTTGTTGTTGTTGTTGTTGGTGGTGGTGGGGTGGTGGTGGTGGTGGTGGTGGTCTTATTCTTCTTCTTCTTCTTCTTCTTCTTCTTCTTCTTCTTCTTCTTCTTCATCTTCTTCTTCTTCTTCTTCTTCTTCAGCTTTCTCTTCTTCTTCATCTTGTATTTTTCGTCTTCTTCTTCATTGTCATTGAACGCTCAGACAGTAACTGTTGTTGTCTATCATAGGAGTGAAAATGCGTTGTGTTTGGCAAGTCAGGTCCAGTGCATCTGACTTTGGTGTGGGAGAAAACTGTTCTCTTTGAAGTCTTTTCTGGGGAAAAAAAGGGGGGGCAGGAGAATGGACCAAGACAGCAGAAAAAAGACACGGAGGAGGTGACAGGAAAGAAGAAGGAATGAGGCAGAAAATGAAGAGAGGGATAGAAAAGAGGGAATTCCTAACCCACAGTTTTCAGATGGTGGGGACGCTGTTTATACTGATTTGTCCCCCCCCCCCCCCCCCCCCCCCTCCCAGCCCTCAGTATGCTGGCCCCTAGAGAAGCTGAGGTCTCTTGACACCTCGCTGCCCTATGACCATTAGGTTATGTGAACACTTTTGCCTTTATTATTGTTATTATTATTGTTATTATTGTTGTTATTATGATCATTGCATATGTAAAAAAGGTAAAGGTGTCCTCCCATAACCTATGAGGTCGTAGGGGAGTGAGGCATCAGAGACCTCACCTCTCTAGGAGCCAGCATATCAAGGGCGGCGCCCATCTCCTCTCCCTCGCTGCTTTTCCATCCCTGACCCTAAAGAGGGCAGGTACCCATTTACAGCTGGGTGAACTGGGGGAACTGTACTGAAGCCAAGGCGTGGCGGCGCAAACGGTCACCCATCCAACTGGTAACCCATGCTCGACGCTGCTTAACTTGGCTGGGAGAAAGCGAGCGCTCAGACCACTGAGCTATCCCGTCCCCTATTGCGTAATATGTAATTGATGTTATATGGTGAGGGATGATGCAGACGTTTGCTATTGTTGTTGTTGTTGTTGTGTGTTGTGACAGGGTGAAGGTGTACTGTAGTGCCATGCAGACCTTCCTGAAGCTGGTGCCTTCTCTGGTCACTCTGCACATCGACACTGACCTGCGTCTGCTTGAACAGACCCTGCTGGTCAGTGTGTGTGTGTTAGTGTGTGTGTGTGTTTGTGTGTGTGTGTGTGTGTGTTGTGTGTGTGTGTGTGTGAGTGTTAGTGTTAGTGTGTTGTGTGTGTTGTGTGTGTTTGTGTGTGAGTGTTAGTGTGTGTGTGTGTGTGTTTGTGTGTGTTTGTGTGTTAGTGTGTGTGTGTTAGTGTGTGTGTGTTGTGTGTGTGTTAGTGTGTTTTGTGTGTGTGTTAGTGTGTGTGTTAGTGTGTGTGTGTGATGTTAGTGTGTGTGTGTAGTGTGAGAATTACCATGATAAAGCAATGGAAGAGAGTTGCACAAAGCTTGTTTTAAGGCCTGAAAATAGTGACAATAACTTTTTTTTTGTTTTTAAAGGAATTGATGATGAAGATGATGATGGTTATAAAAAAATAGAAATGCTGTGTGTGTGTGTGTGTGTGTGTGTGTGTGTGTGTGTGTGTGTGTGTGTGTGTGTGTGTGTGTGTGTACACAGTGTGTGATATACCAGAGTGAAGTGCAGGGGAAAAAGAAGAGGCTTATCACCAGAATGTGGCATCATCATCATCATCGTCGTCATTGTCAACATCATCATCATCGTCGTCATTGTCAACATCATCGTCATCATATCAGAAACTGATAGTTTTTATTTATTTTTTTATTTTATTTTATTTTATTCTTTTATGTCAAGGATAATAGGATAAGCACTTGTGTGCTTTTTTACATCCAGTCCCCGTGTGTTTGCGGTTTTGTAAATTCTGTCATCTGTTCCCACCGGCACATAATGGCCTACTTTTACGAAAAGCGGAACAAGATTTAACGTGTGCGCAAGATGTTCTGCGTGCGTTCACACATGGGGCCTCGGTTTATAGTCTCATCCGAAAGACTTTTAGGGAGAGTGGAGTCTGCACTAATGTTAACTCCAGGGCAAAATATTCTCCTTGAACGGGAATCAAAACCGGGTCGTCATATTGAGAGCGCAATGTTCTGACCACTAGGCTATCCTATCTCTCTAAAATAAAAGTGCTCTGTGTGTGCATGTGTGTGTGTGTGTGTGTGTGTGTGTGTGTGTGTGTGGACAGTGTGTGATTTACCAGAGTGAAGTGCAGGGGAACAAGAAGAGGCTTGTCACCAGAATGTGGCATCATCATCATCATCATCGTCATCATCGTCATTGTCGTCATCAACATCATCAGCAGCAGAAACTGATAAAAGTGCTCTGTGTGTGTATGTGTGTGCGTATATGTGTGTGTGTGTGTGTGTGTGTGTGTGTGTGTGTGTGTGTGTGTGTGTGTGTGTGTGTGTGTGTGGACATGTGTGATTTACCAGAGTGAAGTGCAGGGGAACAAGAAGAGGCTTGTCACCAGAATGTGGCATCATCATCATCATCATCATGTGTATATGTGTGTGTGTCTGTGTCTGTGTGTGTGTATATGTGTGTGTGTATATGTGTGCCTGTGTGTGCATGTGTGTGGACAGTGTTTGATTTACCAGAGTGAAGTGCAGGGGAACAAGAAGAGGCTAATCACCAGAATGTGGCATCATCATCGTCATGTATATATATATATGTGTGTGTGTGTGTGTGCATGTGTGTGTGTCTGTGTGTATGTCTGTGTGTGTCTGTGCGTGTGCCTGTGTGTGTGGACAGTGTGTGATTTACCAGAGTGAGGCGATGGAGCGCAGCGCAGTGGAGCAGGGGGAGGCTTACTACCAGAGCCTGGCCGGCCCTCACAGACAGGTGGTCGACACCTTGCTGCAGCTCACCATGAACGACGCCGCCAAACTCAGCAGGCTGACAGGTGAGACTCTCGCTCACCTGTAAAACAATAACAACAAAATCAGGTGGCGGGGGGGTGTAGATGGGCTAGCATGGTGGTGAACCCCAGATGTGATGATGATTTAGGTTGCAGGTTCGATCCTCCGTTAGTTAGAAGGATTTTTCTCGTGTTTTTCTCTTTCTGGATTTCACAGTGGTGCTGTCTCCTTTTCCCTGAATGTCCTTTGGAAGAGACAGTGAAGCACACAGCGGTCAGGGTCCCCCACGTTCAGCTGCTCTCAGCTGCTATCCATTCCATCCCAGCCCAGCTCAGCTGGTGCCAGTTATAGCAGGACGGGATAGCTCAGTGGTTGGAGCACTCACTTTCCCCCAGCCAAGTTAAGCAGCGTCGAGCGTGGGTTACCAGTTGGATGGGTGACCGTTTGCGCGCCTTGGCTTCAGTACAGTCTCCCAGTTCACCCAGCTGTAAATGGGTACCTGCCCTCTTTAGGGTCAGGGAAGGTAAAGCAGCGAGGGAGAGGAGATGGGCGCCGCCCTCAATATTCTGGACCTAGAGAAGTGAGGTCTCTGACGCCTCGCTCCCCTACGACCTTATAGGTTATGGGACTCCTTTACCTTTTTTTTTTTTTTTACCGCACTTGGACTTGGTAAAAGGAGACGGAACGGAATAGCCTGGTGGTTAGTTCCAATCTCGTTCAAGGGGATATTTTCCCTCTGGAGTTAACGTCAGTGCAGACTCCACTCTCCCCTACTAAAGTCCTTCAGATGAGACTCTAAACCTAGATCCAGTGTGCGAACGCAGGCAGAACATCTTGCGCACACGTTAAAACCTGTTCCGCTTTTTCGGAAGAGTAGGCCATTGTGTGCCGGTGGGAATAGATGACAAACTTTACAAAACTGCACAGGGACTGGATGGAGAAAAAAAAAAGCCACAGGAGTGCTTATTCCACTATCCTCGAAATAAAAGAATAAATAAATAAAGTTGATAATAAAGGAAGGGGTGTGCTACTTGTGGCACTGGGTCCTGGACCCTTGACTGAGTGATGCTGAATTTGCGTGCTGTGACCCTGATCCTGGCATTGAACGAATGCAGGACGTCTCGTGCGTTTCTCTAACTCCCAACGAGTCGTTGTCATTCTTTGTTTATTCTTTTATTTCAAGGACAATGGAATAAGCGCTCATGTGGGTTTTTATTATTTATTTTTTTTACATCCAGTCCCTGTGTGTGTTCATGTTTATGTGACAGCTGTTCTGTGACGTGTGCTGTTTTGGCCACTGTGCTATACGTACGGCTCATCATCTTGTGACATTGTGACTGCCGTAGTTCTAGTTATGGCACAACTTTTGTTATGGCACAACTTTTGTTATGGCTCAACTTTTAAACCCCGTACCAGCCTGGGATCGAGCCACCACAGCGGTGCCTGTTTTAGGGAATTTTACCCTGGAGATAACATCAGTACTGACTCCACTCCTCCAGAAGTCCTTCGGATGAGACTATAAACTGAGGCCCTGTGTACAAACGCTTGATGAACATCTTTTGCACATGTTTAAAACCTGTTCTGCCGTTCACAAGAGCAGGCCATTTCATGCTGGTAGGAACAGATGACAATTTTCTATTTAAACACATGCACTTAAGAGATGAAATAGCTCAGTGGTCAGAGCGCTCGCTTTCCCCCTGCCAATGTTAAGCAGCATCGAGCGTGGTTACAAATTGGATGGATGACCGTTTGCACACCTCGGCTTCAGTGCATTCCCCCAGTTCACCCAGCTGTAAATGGGTACCTGCCGTCTTTAGGGTCAGGGAAGGTAAAGCAGCGAGGGAGAGGAGATAGATGCCACCCTCAATATGCTGGTCCCAGGAGAAGCTGAGGTCTCTGATGCCTCGCTGCCCTATGACCTCATAGGTTATGGGACACCTTTAGCTTTTTTACATATGCAATGATGATGATAATAATAATAACAATAACAACAACAACAACAATAATAATAATAAAGGTAAAGGTGTTCCCATAACCTACGTGGTTGTTGGGGAGTGAGATGTCAAGAGACCTCAGTTTCTCTAGGGGCCAGCATACTGAGGGCTGGGTGGGGGGGGGAACCTGTCAGTATAAACAGCATCTATGGCCGTATAGGTTCTGGGACACCTTTACCTTTTACCTTTTTACACAGGTGTTGTTTAGACACCAATCCTGAAGTCAGATTGCAGCTACCTCACTGGTGGGTAACAAAGGTCAGATGCCCAGAATCTTGCCATTGGTGAACCTCAGAGCTCTAGCTGAGGAGTGGAGGGAGGGAAAAGTCTAGCAGTTCTCTCAATGTGTCATAAAGAAGCTGAATGTCACTGTGTGTGTGTGTGGCTTTGATGTTACGTCTGTTCACTTAAAGTGATATAAGTCGAGAGGGGGAGTGATGAGATGAGGGGCTTTAAAGCAGAGAGATCAGTGTTGGTATTAAATGATTTTGTGTGTGTCAAAATTCTGATTCCAAACAATACAAACAATATGTTGCGAAAAATGTGGCAAAGAAACGCAAATAGAACAAAACCCCGGAACAACCGAACTCTGCGCTGAAGAGGGAACCTGTACAATTGCAGATAATTCTGATGGTAAAACTATTACGGTCTCACGGTCATATTTTACCAAAAAGAAATTACTGGAGACCGCACCAGCCACAGTGCTATCTCACATAATAAGTTGGGATTGGTTAGAAACCTCGTTCAGAGATCTTGAAAGGCTGGTAGGAACTTTTCTAAGCCCTTACATTGGTACAAAGTATTTATTTTATTTTATTTATTTATTTATTCTTTTATATAGAGGATCATGGAATAAGGACTCGTGTGCTTTTTTACATTCAGTCCCCGTGTGTATGCGATTTTGTACATTTTTGTCATCTGTTTCCACCGGCACACAATGGCCTACTCTTCTGAAAAGTGGAACAGGATTTTACGTGTGCGCAAGATGTCCTGCATGCGTTTGAACACGGGGCCTTGGTTTATAGTCCCATCCGAAAGACTTATGAATATGACAAATATGAATATATGTGTGTGTGTGCGTGTGTGTGTGTGCGTATGTGCTTGCATGTGTGTGTGTGTGTATGTGCTTGCATGTGTGTGTGTATGTGCTTGTGTGTGTGTGTGTGTGCATATGTGCTTGCATGTGTGTGTGTGTGTGTGCGTATGTGTTTGCATGTGTGTGCATGTGTATGTGCGTATGTGCTTGCATGTGTGTGCATGTGTGCGTATGTGCTTGCATGTGTGTGTGTGCGTGTGTGTGTGTGTGCTTGCATGTGTGTGTGTGCTGCGTGGTGTGTGTGTGTGTGCATGTGTGTGTGTGTGTGTTTGTGCTTGCATGTGTGTGTGTGTGTGCATGTGTGTGCGTATGTGATTGCATGTGTGCGTGTGTGTTGTGTGTGTGTGTGTGCATGTGTGTGTGTGTGCATGTGTGTGTCTGTGTGTTTGTGCTTGCATGTGTGTGTGTGTGTGTGTGTGTTTGTGCTTGCATGTGTGTGCATGTGTGTGTGTGTGCATGTTTGTGCTTGCATGTGTGTGCATGTGTGTGCGTATGTGCTTGCATGTGTGCGTGCGCATGTGCTTGCATGTGCGTGTGTGTGTTCAGAGCTGCCGGAGGTGACGACGGAGATGGCGGTGGAGAGGATGGAACAGCTGGTGAACCTGGCGGCCAGCTGTCTGTCAGCCTTCGTCCATGTGCCCCTGAAGGGGGCCTTCCCTGTGCAGGGCAAGACCAAGGTACACTCCTCCTCCTCCTCCTTGTTGTTGGTGGTGTTGTTGGTGTTGTGTTGTTGTTGGTGTTGTTGTTGTTGTTCTTCTTCTTCTTCTTCTTCTTCTTTGTTTTCATCATCATCATCATCATCATCATCATCATCATCATCTTCTTCTTCTTCTTCTCCTCCTCCTCCTCCTCCTCCTCCTTCTTCTTCTTCTTCTTCTTCTTCGTTTTCATCATCATCTTGTTGTTGTTGTTGTTGTTGTTCTTCTTCTTCTTCTTCTTCTTCTTCTTCTGCGCCTCCTCCCTCCTCCTCCTCTGCTCCTGCTCCTCCTCCTCCTCCTCCTCCTCTCTTCTTCTTCTTCTTCTTCTTCTTCTTCTTCTTCTTCTTCTTCTTCTTCTTCTTCTTCTTCTTCTTCTTCATCTTCTTCTTCTTCTTCTTTTTCTTCGTGTTCTTTTTCTTCTTCTTCTCCTTCTTCTTCTTTGTTTTCATCATCATCATCATCTCCTTGTTCTTCTTGTTCTTCTTCTCCTCCTCCTCCTTCTTCTTCTCATTCTTCTCCTTCTTCTTCTTCTTCTTCTGCTTCTTTCCTCTTCTTCTTCTTCTTCTTCTTCTTCTTCTTCTTCATGGTTGTCTGTCATATGAGCGAAAAATGTGTCGCACTGTCTTTAAGGGCCTGACAAGTCAGGCGCAGTGCACCCAACTTCGTTGTGGCAGAGAATTGTTATCTTTGAAGTCTTTCTTGAGAAAACAAAGGGCAGGAGAATAGACCTAGAAGGCAGAAAATAGACAAAGAAGGAGGTGATAGGAAGAAAAGGAACAGAGGTCAGAAAGAGAGGGATAGAAAAGAGGGAATTACTTGCGTACAATTTTTCAGAAGGTGGAGATGCTGTTTATGCTGGCATCCCACTGGGAAACTTGTTTATTTCAGCACTGATAATGGTGATGATATACTGCATTTATGTATCCTGAAATCTAGTCACAACAGAATTAAAGAAAGCGTTTATGTCCAAATCATTTTTGAGCAGTTAACCAATTGCAAACAGTATGAACAAGATGAAATGTGTGTGTGTGTGTGTGAGAGAGAGAGAGAGAGTGAGAGAGAGAGAGAGAGAGAGAGAGAGAGAGAGAGAGAGAGAGAGAGAGAGAGAGAGAGAGAGAAAAGGAAGGCTTACATTAAACCTTGTCAGAACAAAAGTTTATGAAAGTACGTATGTTTAAATCATTTATTTGTGTTCAGATAGTCACAAAAAGTATAAACAATTTGAAATGAGTGCAAGGGAGAGAGACAGAGAGAAGGTCTATATTCAAAAGCAGGTAAAGGATTGAAACTGGGGACAAAGTTGAAAGAAGTACCAGTGAAGCCTCTCTCTCTCCCTGTGTAAGTCAAAGTCAAGGTCAAACTTGTATTTTCAGGTGGTACATCGAATAAGCAGTGCACTGGTTTTTTTTCATCAAACCATCTATCTAGAATTTGTTTGTGTGTGTGTGTGTGTGTGTTTGTGTGTGTACATATATATATGAACACTTCACAATCACATGATACAAATGACAGGATAAGGATGGTGGTGTAACAGTGGTAGTGATGATGATGATGATGAGATGATGATGATGATGATGATGATGATGATGATGATGGCAGGTGGGGGAGTACCTGTCAGACCTGATATGTCAGCACCCAGACCAAGAGATCAGCCGTCACTTCTTCCTCCTCCTCTCACACCCCCTCGACTGCTCCACTCTGCTCAAGGTCCGTGTGGATTTTTTCCCCTTCCATTTTCTTTGTTATTCCCTTGCTTTTACTAGTTTTTGTGACTGTTACAGATAGCTGGATGTGTACAGAAAAAAAAGAATGAAAAAGAAAGAAAGTAATTGTCATGCTTATTCCTTTCATTCACCTTCGGAAAATGAAAATGAATGAATCAATCAAGATACGTGTTTCATGTTTTTCATCTTTACCTGTCTTTCTGTCTGTCTGTGTGTGTGTGCTGCTGCCTTTTTTGCTGTGTGACGTTCATGTCCTGCTGTTCCCCTGCTGCTTGTTCCAATCTCTCCACCCCAGCTGTAACTAGGTTTTGTCGTGTCACATCTACAGAGTCAGAAGTCAATTTTTTCATTCCTCAGCTAGAGCTCTGAGGTTCGCCAATAGTGAGATTTTTGCAAATGCGACCGTTTTTGCCCATCGTGAAGGTAGCCATAGTCTGACTTCAGGGAAGAAGTCAGTATGAATCTTGACAATGTTGGGTTGCTGTGGGGCCACCAGCCAGAGGCGCCCTGCGCTGGATCACTAGGTGCTGTTCGGTGGTGCCTATTCTGAGCTAACATACGCGGAACACCATGCACTGAGCTGCTTACTGACAACAGTTGTGGAGCCAGACTGGGTGAGACACCCATCTGGAGTGATGACCACCACAACATCCCAACAACCCTCTCCCATGAACCTCCAAAGGTGTTGACACAAACTCTCTACAGGCACAGAAGTGTATGGGGAAGCCAACACTGAGGTCACCTTGAGTCCAGAGCACCAAGGACCATCAAATCAGTGATAATTTTCTTTTATTCCATGATGGTCAGTGATAATTAGGATAATGTAATAATTCCGCTATGAACGTGCACAGGCTTTGAGACTTCTTGACAAAGCTTTATGCTTCTTATGATAACATTTCCCAGTTTCAACTGGGCCTGAGAGATACAGACACCTACAGTGTTGGTCAGGTCATTTGAGCAACACTCACAAACTCGCATCTATAAAATGGATGAAGCTTGACTGTGTAGTCCCAGTCTTGCCAATGAGCCCATAACACACTTACTCTGGGTAGGAGCCAGCTGGAGTCTGAAAAAAACCCAAACAAAACTAGAGACTCTTACTGATTCGAACCCATGACAACCCAGTCACTGACCCTACACACCAACCACTTTACCACAGCAGTGGGTGAAATAAAACAAATTTTGCCCCCGTGGGGATGCCAGGGGCCTGTCAGTATAAATAGCATCCCCACCTTCTGGAAATTCTGTGCTAGAAATTTCCTCTTTTCTATTTCTCTCTTTGTTTCTGCCTTGTTCCTTTTCTTCCTGTCTCCTCCTTCTTGACTATTTTCTGCCTTCTTGGTCCGTTCTCCTGCCTTTTTCCCCCATAAAGACGTAAAAGATAACAATTCTCTCCCACCCCTCCTAAGTCGGATGCACTGGGCCTGACTTGTCAGGCGCTTGATGGCAGCGTGACGCATTTTTGCTGATAGAATGGACAACAATAGCTGCAGTCTGAGTGTATGATGAAGAAGAAGAAACACATTTCTTAATGTAATAGAGCGAAGAGACGTCAGCTCCCATCTCTGCAGCTACTTCCCAGCTATGAAGCAGGCTCAGAACAGCGGGGAGCGAGGCATCTACTAAAAACAAAGCGCATTGTTTCTACATGTCACCACATAGACGAAGAGCATGCAACAGAGGGATCGAAATCACCACCCAAGAAAACAAGAGCCTGGTACAATTCGCTGGTGTCTCCCGATTTAGAAACACGACATTGCGCTCAGCCTCTGCTCACATGGGAGGTAATCTTACAACCGGCCGGTCACATGAACATCACATCACACGTGCTGTTGGTTAGAACGAACGCAGTGGCGGCGGCAGCAATAGAAGAAGAAGAAGAGCAAAGAAAAACAGGCGGTGGTGTTTGGTGTTTCAGATCATTTACTCCTGCTGTCAGGCCTCCCCCTCCTTCTGTTCCTACGTCTGCGATAACGGCCACCTGGATTCCTTGCTCGACGTCCTCATGGGAAAGGTATGAGTAGTAGATCAAGGGGGGGGGGGGGTGGGGGGTATGGGTAAGTGGGTGGGGGGGGTTGATGGGTGGTGTGTTTGTGTGTGTGAGAGACACTTTAACAATTTATTGCTACTGCTCAATTTGGCCTTTTGACAGGGGAGGGAACTCAAATATCTGTTGTGAAAGTTGTACATGAAAGGTGAAATATGTGGGTTAGTACAGTGAAGTTTTATGAAAAGGAAAGATCCACTCTTTTCTAATGAAATGATGATGATATATATATATATATATATATATATATATATATATATATATATATATATATATATATATATATATATATATGCGTCAATCCATTTGCATTTGCAGATCAAATACAAAGAAAGAAAATGAAAAATCCCTAACAAACTGTGTGGGAGAGAGAGAGCGAGAGAGAAAGTCTGTTTTTATTTTATGTGTGTGTGTGAGAGAGAGTTATTCTTATTTATTTATTCTTCTAGTTCGAGGATAATGGATAAGCTCTTATGTGCTTTTTTACATCCTGTCCCTTTGTGTATGCAGTTTTGTAAATTTTGTCATCAGTTCCCACCAGCACACAATGGCCTACTCTTCTGAAAAGTAGAACGGGTTTTAACATGTGCGCGAGATGTTCTGCATGTGTTCGCACATGGGGCCTCGGTTTATAGTCTCATCTAAAGAACTTTTGGGGAGAGTGGAGTCGGCACTAATGTTAACTCCAGGGGAAAAATCCTCTGGAACAAGATTCAAATTAGAAAGTGTTATTGTGTGTTTGGCAACAGTGATGATGATTATGGAAGATTTTTTAGTTAATGATGACTTTACTGATGGAAGAGATTTACTGAGATCCTCCAGTGATTGTAATAACAGTGATAATTAATGATAACAACAGGAACAATAATGATGATAATCATTACAGCAACAGGTACAGGTAGCAAAATAATGATAACAATAGCAACAGGTACATGCAGGATGATAATGGTAATAATAACAACAACAGGTGCAGGTAGAATGATAAAGGTAATAATGATAACAACAACAGGTACAGGTAGGATGATAATAATAATAGCAATAATAACAGGTACAGGTAGGATGATAATAACGATAACAACAACAGGTACAGGTAGGATGACAATGGTAATGATAACAATAACAACAGGAGTGTGATAATGATAATAATGATAATCATAATGACAACAGGTACAGGTAGCAGGATAATAATAGTAATGATGATAACGACAACAGGTACAGGTGGCAGACATGGAAGTGAACACAGTGGTGGAGACAGTCCTGTACATTCTCTTACGATAATAGTGATGGCAATGATGATAATGATGATAATGATGATAATGATGATCATAACGACAACAGGTATAGGTGGCAGGATAATGATGATAATGATGATAATGACAACAGGTACAGGTGGCAGACATGGAGGTGAACATGGTGGTGGAGACAGTCCTGTACATTCTCTTACGATAATAGTGATGGCAATGATGATAATGATGATCATAACGACAACAGGTACAGGTAGCAGGATAATGATAGTAGTGATGATAACGACAACAGGTACAGGTGGCAGGATAATGATGATAATGATGATAACGACAACAGGTACAGATAGCAGGATAATGATGATAATGATAATAATCCTCAACAGGTACAGGTGGCAGACATGGAGGTGAACACGGTGGTGGAGACAGTCCTGTACATTCTCTGCACGCTGGTCATCCAGCTTCAGCAGCTACCTGACAGGTGAGGCACTGACACCACACCCTCCACACTGAAGGAGGTATCCTATATAGCTGTATAAATTCCATGTATTATAATAATAATAATAATGTATGGAATTTATATAGCGCTGAATCTTGTAAAGCAACAAATCAAAGCGCTCAATTATTACTATGTATTATGTATTATTATGTATTATATGCTCGTTTTCCTTCGTCGTCAAACGCTCAGGCAGCAACTGTCGTCTGCGTGTAAACGATTTGAGTGCAAGTGCTTCAGTCTGTTTGATTTACAAGATTCAGTTCTATATAAACTCCATATATTATTATTATTATCATTATCATTATTATTATTTTTATCTGAGCGAAAACGTGTTGCGCTGCCGTTAAGCGCCTGACAAGTCGGGCTCAGCGCATCCGACATTAGTGTGGGAGAGAATTGTTTTAAGTCTTTTTCTGGAGCAAAAAAGGGCAGGAGAATGATGGACCAAGAAGGTGGAAAATTGACAAGAAGGAGGTGACAGGAGGAAAAGGGACAAGGCAGAAAGAAAGCGAGGGATAGAAAAGAGGGAATCGTTAACCCCTGGTATCTTCAAGGGGGATACTCGTTCTTGGGCAGGTTAAATCTGTCAAAGTCCATTCTTGGGCAGGTTAAATCTGTCAAAGCCCATTCTTGGGCAGGTTAAATCTGTCGAAGCCCATTCTTGGGCAGGTTAAATCTGTCGAAGCCCAGCCTTCACTGCACACAACATGCCGAATACGATTGTACCATCCACACCACTGGGCTTAGTTGGTCTACTCTTGTATGAAAGATGGATACATTTTTATAACCCATGTACGTTCTTTTATTTTGAGGATAATGGAATAAGCACTCGTGTGCTTTTTTTGACATCCAGTCCCCGTTGTGTATGCAGTTTTGTAAATTTTTGTCATTGTTCCCATCAGCACACAATGGTCCGCTCTTCCAAATAAAGTAGAACAGGTTTTAGCGTGTGCGCAAGATGTTCTGCATGCGTTCGCACACGGGGCCTCGGTTTATAGTCTCATCCGAAGGACTTTTGGGGAGAGTGGAGTCTGCACTGATGTTAACTCCAGGGGAAAATATCCCCCTTGAACGGGATTGAGCACATCCTGAGCACAATGCACCCCGCTTTAACTACCAGACTGTCCTGTGCTTTCTGGACAGATGTACTAGCACTAAGCCAGGGATGCACGTGGTTGTAGCAGTGGTGTGTGGTTGTAGCAGTGATGTGTGGTTGTAGCAGTGTGTGGTTGTAGCTGTGGTGTGTGGTTGTAGCAGCGGCGGTGTGTGGTTGTAGCAGCGGTGTGTGTCTGTGTGTTGCAGGTTGTCTGATGCCTCAGCCATGCTAGTGTCCATCTTTCTGGACTCCACACTGGCCAGTCACACGGTCAGTGGTCGTGTGGATAACACATTGCTCTTCTCTGCTCTTCTCTTCTCCTTCTCTTCTCTTTTCTCTTCTTTTTTTTCTTCTCTTTATCTATGAGTGTGTGTGAGGGGGGGGGGGGGAATGAAGGATAGTGGTTTGAATTTTGTACATTTTTGTTGGTTTTTGTTGACACACTTTTGTCCAAAAGAAAGGGGGTGGGGTGGGATCTCTTTGGTGTGTGTGTGTGTATGTGCGTGCATGCATGCATGTGTGTTATTTTTTAAAATTCTTTTATTCTTTCTTTTTAATTTCAAGGATGATGGAATAAGCATGCATGTGCTTTTTGTCAGCTGTTGTCTGTCATATGAGCGAAAATGTGTTGCTCTGCAAACGGACAAACGGTTGCATCGGCAAAAATCTTACCACTAGTAAACCTTGGAGCTCTAGCCAAGGAATGAATAAAAAAAAAAAAGTTTGTTTGTTCTTGCGGCTGCAGCGTTGATATTAAGCCAGATGGAGATATATTGTGTTATTTACATCTGTTCAGGCTGTTATTTAGCGTGGTGGTATATCGTGCGATGTTGATACATCTGTCATGGCTGTTATTTGCTGTTGTGTGCTGGTGGGAACAGATGACAAAATTTACAAAACCGCATACACACAGGGACTGGATGTAAAAAAGCACATGAGTGCTTATTCCATTATCCTCGATATAAAATAATAAATAAATAAATACATTTTTTCAGCCTGATGGTGGTATGTCGTATGATGTTGATTTATTTGTCAAGGCTGTTATTTATTGAGCTAGATGGCAGTATGTCCTGTGATGTTGATATATCTGTTTAGGCTGTTATTAAGCCAGATGATGGTACGTTGTGTTGTAATATTTATTTATCTGTTCAGGCTGTTATTTAGCTTAGAAGTATATGGTGTGATGTTGATATGTCTGTTTAGGCTGTTATTTAGCATAGCAGTATGTGGTGTGATGTTGATATATTTGTTCAGGTGGCTGTTATTTAGCATAGCAGTATGTGGTGTGATGTTGATATATTTGTTCAGGTGGCTGTTATTTAGCATAGCAGTATGTGGTGTGATGTTGATATATTTGTTCAGGTGGCTGTTATTTAGCATAGCAGTATGTGGTGTGATGGTGATGTATTTCTTTGTTCAGGCTGTTATTTAGCATAGCAGTATATGGTGTGATGTTGATGTATTTCTCTGTTTAGGCAGCTGTTATTTGGTATAGCAGTATGTGGTGTGATGTTGATATATCTGTTCAGGCTGTTATTTAGCATAGCAGTATGTGGTGTGATGTTGATATATCTGTTCATACTGTTATTTAGTATAGCAGTATGTGGTGTGATGTTGATATATCTGTTCAGGCTGTTATTTAGCATAGCAGTACATGGTGTGATGGTGATGTATTTCTCTGTTCAGGCTGTTATTTAGCATAGCAGTATGTGGTGTGATGGTGATATATCTGATCAGGTTGTTATTTGGTATAGCAGTACATGGTGTGATGTTGATATATCTGTTCAGGCTGTTATTTAGCATAGCAGTATGTGGTGTGATGGTGATGTATTTCTTTGTTCAGGCTGTTATTTGGTATAGCAGTATGTGGTGTGATGGTGATGTATTTCTTTGTTCAGGCTGTTATTTAGCATAGCAGTATGTGGTGTGATGTTGATATATCTGTTCAGGCTGTTATTTAGTATAGCAGTATGTGGTGTGATGGTGATGTATTTCTCTGTCCAGGCTGTTATTTAGCATAGCGGTATGTGGTGTGATGTTGATATATCTGTTCATACTGTTATTTAGCAAAGCAGTATGTGGTGTGATGTTGATATATCTGTTCATACTGTTATTTAGCATAGCAGTATGTGGTGTGATGTTGATATATTTGTTCATACTGTTATTTAGCATAGCAGTATGTGGTGTGATGTTGATATATCTGTTCATACTGTTATTTAGCGTAGCAGTATGTGGTGTGATGGTGATGTATTTCTCTGTTCAGGTGGCTGTTATTTAGCATAGCAGTATGTGGTGTGATGTTGATATATCTGTTCAGGCTGTTATTTAGCATAGCAGTATGTGGTGTGATGTTGATATATCTGTTCAGGCTGTTATTTAGCATAGCAGTATGTGGTGTGATGTTGATATATCTGTTCATACTGTTATTTAGCATAGCAGTATATGGTGTGACGGGATAGCTCAGTGGTCGGAGCACTCGCTTTCCCCCAGCCAAGTTAAGCAGCGTCGAGCGTGGTTACCAGTTGGATGGGTGACCGTTTGCGTGCCTTGGCTTCAGTACGGTTCCCCCAGTTCACCCAGCTGTAAATGGGTACCTGTCCTCTTTAGGGTCAGGGAAGGTAAAGCAGCGAGGGAGAGGAGATGGGCGCCGCCCTCAATATGCTGGCCCTAGAGAAGTGAGGTCTCTGACGCCTCGCCCCCCTACGACCTTATAGGTTATGGGACACCTTTTATATGGTGTGATGGTGATGTATTTTTCTGTTCAGGCGGCTGCAGCGCTGTTGTTCAGCCAGATGGTGGCCTGCGGCATATCGTGTGAGGTCCAGCCTGAAGAGATGCTGCAGGCCTGCCTGTCTGTCTTCACCGATCTGGCTCAGGTATTTGCTCTCTGTCTGTCTGTTGGTCTGCCTGTGTGTCTGTCTGTCTGTTTGTTGGTCTACCTGTCTGTCTGTCTTCACCGATCTGGCTCAGGTATTTCTATGTCTAACTGTCTGTTTGTCTGCCTGTCTGTCTGCCTGTCTGTCTGCCTGTCTGTCTGTCTGTCTGTCTTCACCGATCTGGCTCAGGTATTTGCTCTCTGTCTGTCTGTTTGTTGGTCTACCTGTCTGTCTGTCTTCACCGATCTGGCTCAGATATTGTCTCTGTCTGTCTGTCTGTCTGTTGGTCTGTCTGTCTGTCTGTCTGTCTGTCTGTGTGTTCATTGGTCTACCTGTCTGTCTGTCTTTACCGATCTGGCTCAGATATTGTCTCTCTGTCTGTCTGTCTGTCTGTTGGTCTGCCTGTCTGTCTCTCTGTCTGTCTTCACCGATCTGGCTCAGGTATTTCTTTGGCTAACTGTCTATCTTTCTGGATATGACTTTCTGTCTCGAATGAATGAATGAATGAATGATGAATAAAAGCATATAATTCTCTGCCTGCTGTGGTCTTTTTCATTTAGAGCAAAGAATAATTTCTGTCAAGATGGGCTGAACACTCAAAACATCTAGTCCCCTTTCTTCCCCCCCCCCCCCCCCCCCCCCCCCCCCCCCCCCCCCGCCCCCCCATCACATGATTTGAAAAACATTTTTGGTTGTTGTTTTTTTGCTGCCTCATTTTCTGTGACATTCCCGTCCCTCTGCTCCAATGCTGCTCATTTCAATCTCCTTGCCCCTGCCATACTCAGATTTGTTATGTCATATTCTCAGGGTCAGAAGTCCACAGGGACCCCATCAATATCAGGCCACTGTGGGGCCACCAGCCAGCGGGGCCCTGCACTGCTGCTGGGTCACTTTGGTGGTGTTCACTGGTGCCTGTTCTGAGCTAACATAACGCAGGACACCACCTATTAAGCCCCCCACTAACGACAGTATTAGCTCAGTCATGGAGCCAGACTGAGTGAGTCACGCACCCAAGGTGGCGACCACCACAACATCCCTCCAATGACCATCCCCTGCAAACCACCTTTGACACACTCACCACAGGCACAGAAGTGTATGAGAAACTGAATCTGAGGTCACCATGAGACCAGAGCAACTGGGGCCACCGAGTCAGAGGCAACTGGTTTTTTAAAAATATTGTATGATGATCATTGATGATGAGGATGATGTGATGCTGCTGCTGAGGAGGTGCATATGCTTTGAGATAACTTGACAGGGTTGTACTCTATGCTTCCTATCATCCCAGCATCAACTGGGCCCGAGAGATACAGACACCTGCAGTGTTGGTCAGGTAATTTGAGCAACACTCTCAAACTGGCATCCGTTAAGTGGATGAAGCTCGACTGTGTGGTCCCAGTCTTCCCACTGAGCCCACAGCACACTCACTCTGGGTAGGAGCCGGCCGGAGTCTGAAAAATCCCTATGACTCATATGGTTTACTTGTTGACCATCCTGCCACCCTCCAGGTAGGACTGTGATGTGATGTGATGTGATGTGATGTGGTGTGATGTGGTGTGATGTGATGTGATGTGGTGTGATGTGTGGGCAGGTGTGTGTGCGGTGTCCCTTTGACTACGGCATTCTGGACGGTCTGCTGCTGCTGCTGAGGGAGCTGGTGCCTCAGGTGGACATGCCCGTGGCCCAGCTCTACATCGAGACCGGCATCTGGGGCGCCATGTGGCACCGCGTCGCTCAGGCCCTGCAGGTAGGTCTGTGAATGAATGACGGGCTGTATGACTGATTGGCAGTTTGACTAACTGACTGTATGGCTGGCTGACTGTATGGTTGGCTGGCTGACTGTATGGTTGGATGACTGTATGGTTGGCTGGCTGACTGTATGGTTGGATGACTGTATGGTTGGCTGGCTGACTGTATGGTTGGATGACTGTATGGCTGTATGACTGGCTGGCTGTCTGACTGTATGGCTGTCTGACTGACTGACTGTATGGCTGGCTGTCTGACTGTATGGCTGATTGACTGTATGGCTGACTGACTGACTGACTGTCTGGCTGTCTGTCTGGCTGACTGACTCTATGGCTGGCTGACTGACTGTATGACTGGCTGGCTGACTTACTGTCTGGCTGGCTGGTTGGTTGACTTTCTGGCTGACTTACTGACTGTGGCTGACTTACTGTCTGGCTGACTGACTTTTTGGCTGGCTGTGTGTCCAGTGTCCATTTCTTCTGTTCCTCCCTCCTTCTTTCCTTCATTCCCTGTGTCCTTTTCTGCTGCTTGTCATCTTTCCTTCTGTCTGTCCGTCCATCCATCTCTCCATTTGTCTGCCTGCCCTGTCACTCAGTCTGTTTCACCAATCCTCCCTCTCTCCCACCCTCCCTCCATCTATCTATCCACACGTCCATCTTTTTATTCCTTCATCCATTCATCCCTCCATCAATTTCTTCCTTTGGCAGTTAATCCCTCACTCCCTCCATCTATCCACCCATCTGTCTTTTCATTCATCCATTCATTTCATCTCTCCGTCCATTCATCCCTCCATCAATGTCATCCTCAGTCAAGTCCGTCCTCCTTTCATCTATTCATCCATCTCTCCATCTTATTCCTCTCTTCCTATCTTCATCCCTCTCTCCCTCCACCCATCCCTCTCTTCTTCCCTCCCTTCATCCAACTGTCCCTCCATCCCTCCCTCCATTTCTTTCTCCGTTTACCTGGCCTCGATCCTAATTAGGGCTTGCTTGGTGGTGATACTGCCTTGTGATCATCCTACTCACATTCGCATTCAAAAAAGAAAAAGTACTGTGTTATCTCAAATTGAGAAATAAAGAGTAAGAAATACTTAAGGTTTCGCACAATAAGCATTGAAATAAAATAAGAAACTGCAAAAACTGTCGGAACAGATCATGTGAGTTTCAACATCGCATGAAATGTGTAATCTCAAGGATCACGTCAGTTTCAAAACTGCATGAATTGTATTATCTAACAATATAAAGCATAACAGATTCAGCCTTCTGTACATGTAAAAAATACTGAATGACCATGTTTATTACCCCCCCCCCCCCCCCCAAAAAAAAAAAAGAAAAAAAGTATCTCGGATTCATATAGCAATGGCCTCACTTTTTCCCCCGTTCCTCAGCTAGAACTTTGAGGTTCACCAGTGGTGAGAATTTGCGTATGCGACCTTTTTTACCCACCGTTAAGGTAGCCACATCCCAACTTCAGGAAAGGCCCCACTTTAGTCTGTCACAGTGAGATGTGTTACTCTCTGTCCATATCATTAGTGAAATAGTTGTAGTTATTAGTTAAACATAATTTTATGATCAAGGCGTGTTTTACAGGTGACGTCGCCGTCCAATCATTTACCGATCCACGACATCGAGGTGGAGAGTCAAGGTCAGGGGGAGGGGGTGAAGAGCAGCGGGTCGGGGAGTTCATGACCCCTGACTGGGATCTGATGTCACCACAAGGGCTGATGGCCGTGCTGCAGATCGCTGTGTCGGTCTTCACCAAGGTGTGTCCGTCTGTTTGCCTTTTTAAAATGTTTTTTTATTTCTGTCTGTACTAAGCTGAGTGGATAGAGTGTGTGGCTTCTATCCCATATGTCCATGAAGTTGTCGGTTCAAATTTCAGAAGCAGGACTTGGTGAATTCAGGGTAGGGAAATCCGGTTCAAAATGAAAGTTCAGACTTGCCAGTGACTTATTTCCCTTTGTATTTGTAGTTGGGGGACGGGATAGCTCAGTGGTCGGAGCACTCGCTTTCCCCCAGCCAAGTTAAGCAGCGTCGAGCGTGGTTACCAGTTGGATGGGTGACCGTTTGCGCGCCTTGGCTTCAGTACAGTTCCCCCAGTTCACCCAGCTGTAAATGGGTACCTGCCCTCTTTAGGGTCAGGGAAGGTAAAGCAGCGAGGGAGAGGAGATGGGCGCCGCCCTCAATATGCTGGCCCTAGAGAAGTGAGGTCTCTGATGCCTCGCTCCCCTACAACCTTATAGGTTATGGGACTCCTTTACCTTTACCTTACTAAGCTGAGTGGATAGAGTGTGTGGCTACCATCCCTTATGTCCATGAAGTTGTCGGTTCAAATCTCGGAATCAGGACTTGGTGAATTCAGGGTAGGGAAATCTGGTTCAAAAATGAAAGTTCAGACCTGCCAGTGACTTATTTCCCTTTGTATCTGTAGTTGTATACTGTTTTAAGTCTCTGCAGATTTCTCTGCGCGAAATTGGGGCTGCTGTTTCCGGGGAGAGCGCATCGCCACAAGAGCAGCGCCACCCTTTGTTTGTTTTGTTCTTTTCCTGTTTCCATGTGCATTTCTTTCCTTATGAGAGTGGCTTTTTTTCCTCAGAATTTTGCCAGGGACAGTTGTGGGTTCTTTTATGTGCACTAAATGCGTGTTGCACATGGGTCCTCGGTTTATTGTCTTATCTGAAAGATTAGCACCCATACCACCTCTTATGGTCTAGTGGATGGGGGCAAAATTTTCGAGCACTAACGGGGGACTGAACCATGAATTTTCACTTTCTAGGCAGGTGCGTTAACCTCTAGACCACCAATTCACCTTGTGTATAGAAGAAGAAATTTCGCTATGTTATACAAAATTTGTGTCACCTTGTGTACATGTGCACGCAGAATATCAAATACACATCATTCTTGTCAGCTTTTGCTGGGCGACAAAAACGCAGAAATGCCCAGCGCATGTTAAAAACGTGTTCCGCCTTTCAGAAGAGTAGGCCATTTCATGCCCATAGGAGCAGAGTGATGACAAAATTTCAAAAATCTCATGCACACAGGAGTCATGCACAGACACCATCTCTGAAGTGGGATTGTGGCTACCTAAGAGGTAGGGCTATAAAAAAGAAAAACAACCCAAAAAAACATTGCATTCGCAAAAATCTCACCCTTGGTGAACCTCGGAGCTCTAGCTGAGGAACTGGAAAAAAAAAAAAGAAACTATTTATGATGTGTGCGTGTGTGTGTGTGTGTGTGCATCATGCGCACGCGCGCATGTCTGTTCATGCACATCCGCGTGCGCGTGTGCGTGTATTGATGGTGCGGACGGTTTTGACAGGAGACGTACCAGTGTCTGCCTAACCTGGCCACGGCAGACAGCATCGTCATGTTGACTCTGGTGCACCTGCTGCACCCCTCCTTCCTTCACAACATCACCCACAGGTGAGTCAGTCCCTCCCTCCCTCCTGCCTGCCTCCTCCTGCCTTCCCTACTCCCTCTCCCTCCCTCCCTTCTTTCCCTTTTTTTCTGTCCTGCCTTTCCTCCCTCTCTTGCTTTCTCCCCTTTCCCTTCTTTCTGTCCTTCCTTCCTTCCTTCCTTCCTTCCTTCCTTCCTTCCTTCCTTCCTACCTTCCTTCCTTCCTTCCTTCCTTCTTTCTTTCTTTCTTTCTTTCTTTCGTTCTTTTTTTTTTCTTCCTTTTCTTCCTTCTTTCCTGCCTTCCTTCTTTCCTTCCTTCCTTCCTTCTTTCCTGCCTTCCTTCTTTCCTTCTTCCTTCCTTCCTCCCTCCCTTCCTTCCTTCCTTCTTTCCTTCCTTCCTCCCTCCCTTCCTTCCTTCCTTCTTTCCTTCCTTCCTCCCTCCCTTCCTTCCTTCCTTCTTTCCCTTCCTTCCTTCCTCCCTTCCTTCCTTTCCTTCCTTCCTTCCTGCCTTCCTTCCTGCCTCCCTTCCTTCCTGCTTTCCTTCCTTCCTTCCTTCCTTCCTTCCTGCCTCCCCCCTTCCCTCCATCCTTCCTTCTGTCTTTCCTTCACAACATTACTGACAGGTATATTCTTCTTTTCTTCCCTCCTTCCTTTCTTTCTCTCCTCCCCCTTCCCTCCCCCCTCCCTCCCTTCCTCCCTCCCTTTCCTCCCTCCCTCCCTCTCTTCTCCTCCCTCCCTTCCTTCACAACATTTACTGACAGGTATATTCTTCCTTGCTTCCCTCCCTCCCTCCTTTCTTTCTCTCCTCCCTCCCTTCCTTCCTTCTTTTTTTCCTTTCTTCCTTCCTTCCTTTCTCCGTTCATTCAAAACAGCTTGATATTGTCTTTAATTAACGGCG
>CM054157.1:52959317-52967412 GCA_028751875.1 Rapana venosa
CTATTGGTTGCATGACTGTGTAAGAATGAGTTGAGAGTGCAAGCGCTTTGATTTGTCTGTGCAAGATACAGCGCTATATAAATTCCATTTGTTATTATTATTATTATTATTATTATTATTATCTTGATGTGGTGTGCGTGCAGTGCCACAGTTTTGTGTGGGGGTGTCTGTCGGAGGACAAGCCTCTGTCAGTGGTGTGCGACATGGTGTCCATCACCTCTCACCTGGTGCGCACCTCTCCAGAACACCTGGTGCTGGTCATCTCTGCCCTCAAGGGGGCCAAAGGTACGCGTCGCATCGTCGTCGTCCGCTTCTGTTTGTGTAGTCTGTTTGTGTGTTTAAGATTCTTTTATATGTGTGTGTGTGTTGTTGTTTCGACAAACTATCCACATTCCACATCTCAGAAGAATCTTGCGCATCTTCTGGCCTGAGACCATCTCCAACCAAGAACTTTGCACCCATTGCAACCAGGAAAGCATGGACACCATCATCATGCATAGGAGATGGATAGGGAAAATTTGCCGTCGGGAAAGGAAAACCCCCCGAACAGCCCCCCAGGACCCCAGAGGGGAAACGCAAACGAGGCGCCCCAAGAAATTTTGGGGGGGGACTGTCGAAAGAGGAAGCCCTTTCCAACATCCGGGGGAACCATTCGAAGGGGCCCCAGGACAGACAGGATGGAAACATTTGTTGCTCCCCTACTGCCAATAAGGCCAAAGGCATTGATGTGATGATGATGATGAGATGATGTGTTTTGTGTTGTTTTGTTTTGTTTGCTTGTTTTTCTTCCTTTTCAAGTGTATTAGAAAATAGGAGAAAGGGTTAGAGAAATGAAAAAAAAAAGGGGGGGGGGAGGGGGGAAAGTATGTGTATAATGGCTGTGTAAGTTTGAGTGCGTTTTTAGAGTAAAGAGAGAGAGAGAAGGAAAAAGGGAAGAGAGAAAGAGAGAGAGAAGCTATTGTGTGTAGTGGTGTGAAATCTGTGGTTTTGTGTTTGGCCTTTTGTTGAAGTGTTCGTTCCTCGCTAGAACCTGGGTTTCACCAGTGGTAGATTTTGCGTTATGGACCGTTTTTGCCCCCTAAAAGGTCCCAATTTCTAACTTCAAAAAAGTATGCTCGATATGTTCATGTTTCATAATCCCCCCAAAATGTTGACATGAAGTAGGGATAAAATCCTACTTTAAATTAAGGAGAAAATCCCCCTTTCGTGCCTTTTGCCATTTTTAGCACCCGAAAAACCCCGAGGGGGTGAAGGGGGGGAAGGGTAGTAGATGGTTTTTTACCCTGTGCGGGTTACCTAGGGAAAAAGGGTTTAAAGGCATATTTCACCCTTTTGCATGGTTCTTTTATGACGGGAATTAAGGCATGGCAAATCTGCACCTGAAGTTGACCTGGGGGATTTTAAAAAAAAAACCCAGCCTTTTTTCACCCAAAGCCCGGCCCCAAAACAAACCCATACTTCAGGACCCACGAATTTAAACGTCGCTGATGAAAAACCCGTCTATAGGTAACAGTGTTGATGTATGGTTTTTTTTTTTTCCTTTGGGTGAGCCTGGGTTCTGGGAAATTTTCGGGATGCGACCCCTTTTTGCCCACCCTGAAGGTGCCCATTTCAACTCGGGTAGGAAAAATTTAAAGATGATGCAAAAAAAAAAGGTCACGGAGATAACTGGCCTTCTGGCGTGAAGGAATGATGTTTTTTCCCCCCTGACGTGGGTGTTTTAAGGTTTCAGCGGCGGGGGACCCTTGACCTGTGGATGTGGGAAATTATGAAAACACACCCCAACTCACCCTGTCCTCCCCTGCAGGGTCTATGTGTCGGGTCGGTCGTTTTTCTTTTCTCTTGTTTTTCTGCCGTCGCTCTTGTGGCTTCTTTTTTGCCGTCGGCGAGGGGTCTGGCCCTCTGGGCCTGTTGCAATCTTTGTCTTCGCTCTTTTGTCTTCCTTTTTCTCTGTCGTCGTCTCTCTTTGTCTTTTTTTTGTCTGTCTCTTTTTCCCGCTTCTCTACCCTTTGCTGTCTGTCTGTCTCTTTTTGTGTCTTGTGTATCTGTCTGTGTCTTTTTCTCATTTTTCTTTTCTGGCTTTTTCTGTTTCTGTTGTCTGTCTTTCTCTCTCTCTCCTCTGTTTCTTGGGCTCTGTTCGGGGGGGGGCCCATCAGTAAGCGAAAGGGGAAACTAGGGAAAATTTCCTTTGTATTTTTTTGAATTGAGCTAGTTTAAGTGGCCCTTGTTTTTATTGTTAGTACAGTTTGATAAGGAGGGTGGAAATCGCTGCAATTGTCAGGGTGTCTGGGGACATTTGCGGGAGTATTCGCCTGCTATGTCGAAAGGGCAGAATTCAAACGGGCCCTGGGACGTCCTCCTGCGCTAAGAATGGGCGAGACGGTGTTTGTTTGGGGGCTGCCCCTCACCTACTATTCTGGGGGGGCCCTTTTGCTTCGGTGTGGTGAGGGAGACGAAAACCCTGGACCTGGTCAAGGACGGAAAACTGAGGGAAACCCCCGCGAGGTGCTGGGTCGTAGCACTTCACAGGAAAAAACTGCAGGGAAAACCCAAAATAAGTGCAGATAGGCCGCCAGCACACCTACAACTGTACACAGTAGACAGGATTTCCTCTCCTACATTTTCTCCCTGAGGAAACTTTCACCACGATGGGGGCCCAAAAATGGAAAAAGTGGGAATTTGCTAAAGACAACAACAGAGACTTTTGAGGGCCCAAATACAAATGTTGAAAAACCCAGTGTTTGGCTTGAAAGGGGAAATGTGGATATTAGAAAAAGGGACAGGGAAAAAAACTTAGGAGGGAAAATTTTGGAGTTAAAGCAATAAAATACAGAATTTGATGGACAGAGGGGGGAAAAACTGAAAAGAAGGGCGCCTTTTCAAAAAGGGCCGGTCAAGACGGAAAAATTTCATTTTCCCATGGCTTTGAAAAGAAAAGAAAAGGGGGATTTGGAACTGATTGTAAAATTTTTCGTGAAAAATCTTTTTGGGAAAAAAGGGAAATTTAGCAATGTTAAGTTTGATAGTGTGCACGGGGATAAATTTAAAACCCCAACTCCCCTTTATTCCCAAAGTTGTTTTTTTTAAACAAGATAACCCTTAAAAATTTTAAAGGAAAAAAAACTCGTTTGAAAGGTTAAAGGTTTTTGTAAACGACGTTTTTTCCCAAAAACTTTTTAAAAGAAAATTGGGCCCCAATCGGCCCCCAAATACTTGAAGATTTCGGGGCAAGGGAAAAAATGTGAGAATGGTCTTTGATCTTTTTGTCATTAAGGGGGGAAAGGATCCCCAAAGGGATCTTAAAAGAGGGAATAGCTTTTTTCCCGGCCCATACAATCATCCTCCCCATAGTTTTCAATTTACAGGGGGGTAGGAAAAGTAAAACAACACCGGTCACTCAGCCCAGTTAGACACTGATGTAATAGGGTTTAAACCCCAAGTGGGGCTCAGTTGGGGTTTGAAGTGAGGAGTGGACATTTTTCCCAAGGTAAGGGCCCTAAAACAAAGAAAAGGTCTGATTTTGCCTAGGTCTAACACCAGCTGACCAGGGTGTTTTTAAAGGCCGTTTTTCCAATTAAAGAGCCTTTTTTAAACCCACTGCTTTTAAAGCTTTTAAAATGCTGTGTTTTGGTATGTCAATTTTTAATTTGGGTAAAAGTGTCAGTCTTGAGGGGGGGTGGATAAATTTTGAATTTTTGGTAATACAGAAAAAAACAAAAAAAATTTTTTTCTTTTTTTGTTTTGGGAACGTAATGGTTTGTTGTAAAAAACTGCCCTGATAAAATTTTTTTGTATCTTATGTGCGTATTTTTTGATTTTATATGTCTGACGGGAAACTTTCCGGGAAAAAAGGGCCCCCCGGGGGCCCCAAAATTTTTTTTCCCTGGCTAAAAGGGCCCTTTCGTAATTGGGCAATTAAAGTTACCATCAAGGGGGGCTTCTAGGGGTTTTTAGTTTGTTTAATAAGGCAGGGTTTTAACTACCTTTGGGGAATTTTTTTAGATTTCCCCTTACCCCAAATTTTTGGGAAACTTTTTCTCTGGGGGAAAAAATCTCTTTTGGGTTTTACAAAAGAAATGTTTTCTTGTTTGTGTTTTATATCCCACCTGAAGGTTCGCCTTTTTATAAAAATTTTTTACCATGAAAAAGGAAAATTGCTTTTTTGGAAGAAGGGTTTAAAAAAATTTGTGGTGCCAGGGTTGAAGTAAAATATAAAAACTATGTGGAACCTTAAACAGCGGGAAACCTAAAAACTTTCTTGTCAGCATGTAAAAAAAAAAAAAAATGATTTTTTTATTTCAAGGTCCAAAGTAAAGTATGTCTCTCGCAGCAGTCGAATTCTGAAGTTTTGTGTTATAAACTTTTTGGGAAAATTACTATTGAATATGTGCACGCTTTATTTTAAAAATTCAAAATGGGTAAAAATGGGGGACCAACAAGGACGCAAAAAAAAATCTTAAAGGGAGGATGTGGGTTTTAAAAGATTATTTTTTAGTGTCAATGATTTTTTTTCCCTCAGATTTTTGACTAAATGTCGTTTTGGTTGGGTTGCGGAGCTTTTCTGTTTCCCGATCCCCTTCCTGTTGAATTAAAATATTAATCCAGTATATAATACAGGTGTGGAAACTTTTAAGCCATCTGTTATGGAAAAGTTTGTATGGGATGAAAACAAACTCTCGGGTTTTAAAAAAAAAATCTCCAGGATGTGAAAATTGTGTGAAAAATTTTTTTTAATGCCTTTTTAGATTTATTTATGAGAAAAATTAATGAAGGGTTTAGATTTTTTTAATGGTTTTTATAAAAGCCAGTGCCCGAATGTATGAAAAAACAGGTACAAAATCAAAAAAGGTCCATCAAATGATACTTTGGGTTTTTAATGAATGTAAAAATTAAAGAAATAAAAAAGGCAGAAAAATTCTGAAAAACTTTTCCCAAAAACATTTAAAAAATGGGACAAAAACGTTTTTACTTGGGGTCTCAAGGGAAGGGGGAAAAAAATGCAGCTTTAACCAAAAAAAAACAGTATAATAAGACCTTTCTTGTAGATATGATGTCATCTACTCTTTCAAATCCCGTTCGGAAAAGTGTTAAGAAGGGGTCAAATTTTGAAAAAGTCAGCCAAAGGGAATTTGTTTTAAACATTGACAGATTGGGTTTTAAAATTTCAAAACCCGTTGGAGAAAAACCCTTAGCCAACTCCCTGATTACTGATTTGGACATGAGGAACTGAGGACGGGTTTTGATCGTCCTAAAAACTAAAGATGGGATATTAGGGGGACTTAGAAAATTTTAAAAAGTGGAAAGCAAACCGGGCCCTGATCAAATCATTTGGGGAATTGCTAAAATATTGGGGGTGAAAAAAATTGGGTTTTTCCCTTTTAAAATATTTAACAAAATTTTTGATGATGGGCCTTTTTCCCGAAAAACTGGGGGTGAATCTATAATAAACTTGCATAAAAAGGGGGATGTTGATAAACCCTAATAACTACCCGGGGGTTTTCTACTGGGCATAAGTTTGTAAATTTTTATATACTATTATTAAAAAATAGGTTTCAAAATGGGTTATTTAAAAAATAAAATTTCAGGTGGCACCAAGCTGGGGTTTTTAAGAGAGGTTACTCCACAAAAATCATATGTTTACTCTGCTTGCGTTTTTAAAAGAAAAAGTTTGCTCTTTAAACCGAAACTCTATGTAGCATTTATTGACTTTGAAAAAGCATTTGATTCTGTTTAAAAGGAAAATTTTTGGGGCCATTTCCAAAAAATGGGGTGAAGGTTTTAAATATTACGATTTTTTGAGAGCCATGTATCCAAAAGTCAGAACCCGAATAAGATTGGTTTGGGGGAAAAAAAGTGACTAAAATTTTACTGTACCCCCTTGGGGGTTAAAAAAAGGGGGATGTAGGGAAACCCCCTTTTTGTTTTCCCGTTTTTATCCCAAAGGGGTTAACCCGAGACATCATTTTTTAATGGTAAACATGGTGCCAAAGTTTCCCCCAAAAATTTTTCAGAGGTTTTTTTATTCTTCTGCTTTTTCTGATGATGTTATCCGTATCTGAAACAGTCGAAAGGGTTTTTAAAAAACGTTTAAAAAGCCTTAAAAAATGCTTTTAACAGCACTGGATCTTAAGGTTTAATCTGATAAAAGGGAATATTGTTTTTTTTTCAGAAAAGGTGGATATTTAGCTGCCCCATGAAAAATGGTTTTACAAGGGAAAAAACATGCCCCGTGAATTTAAAGTATTAAAATTTAGGAATCTGTTTTTTTTACTAAGCTTTTCACAACTGCATGTAAAACTGACAAATCGGGTAAACGAAGCTTGTTTTTTTGTGTTTAAAAAAATAGAATTTGAAAAATAAATCTTTTGATTTGTTCCCTTAAAATATTTTTTATGCACAAATCAAAACCCCCGGGGTTATAAGGGGCAGAAATATGGGGCTTTGGGTGAGCTGAACACATTGGGGAAACAGTAACCCCCTTTGCTTTTAAAAATTTTTAGGTTAAAATAGGAAAATTTAAAGATCTTTTTTTAGTGAAACCCAATAGATACCCTCTCTCTGTTAAAAGTGCTGTAAGATGATTAGATATTGGATTAAGAATTTTTCCTTTTGAATTTAGAGCAGGCTACCATTTAAATCCTCAAAAATGCTTTTTTGATTAGATGTCAAAGGGGAAAAAAAAAAATGGGCAACACAAATACGTACCTGTTTTTTTGTGAACTCGGGTTTGGATTTGTTTGGCTTTAATCAAGGTGTCGGAAATTGTAGAGAGTTTATTCCGCTTTTAGGCAAAGATTAAATTACTGCCGGGTGGGGAGCAAAGGAGTTTAAAATATACAAAACCGGGGAAAGAATTTTTAAAAAGTAAAAGACAATTTAAAAAGTTCGCTTTATGTCAAACTTAAACTAAAAAAAATTAAATGGGGTATACACTTAAAAGAATAAAGTTCTAAGTTTAACTTGGTGTATCAGAATAAATTTTTAAAAAATTCAAATACAGAAACATGATATTGCGACCGGGCGGCTTTTATGCCCATTATGAAAAAAAGCTCCCCAGGATGAAGTACACTTTTTTCTTGGGGGGTCCAGTATTTTTAGGGGGTTTAGGCAGAACTAATCCCCGTTTTAAAAAAAAGTAGAAAAGCCCCAATTTTTTTAGGGCTTTTGTTTTTCTCCTGGCATCAAATCAAACCGAGGTTGTGCGCAGCCTAAATTTTTTATTTGTGTAAAGCCTTTAGAATAAAAAGGATAAAAGTTTTCCTAAAATGATATTTTTGTAGCTGACTTTGTGTAACAGTAACAGTTTTGGGCTGTGTGTGTGGTGTGTGGTGTGGGGTGCGGGCGGGTGTGGTTTGTGTGTGGTGTTTTTAAAAATAAAAAACTTTAACAGTTCGGGAACCCCCTTCATGTTTTTGGCCAAAAGGCCTTTTTGTGAATAAATCGTTCGAGTTCGAGTTCGAGTTCTGTTCTGGGATCTCTTTTTGTCTTTACTGTCTTACTGCCCGGCCCCTTTTTCTCCCCTTTTCTTCTTCTGATGAAAATTTTTTTTCTCTTTTGCCCCTTCCCGTTTTCTGATTTCCCCTTTTTTCCATGGTTTGAATTGCCTTTTTAACAGCTGTATTTTACATGGGGGGCACAACACCAAGGGATTTTGAAAAGTCATGATCTTTTTTTTTGTGGGTTTTTTTTTGGGGGGGGGGGGGAGGGGGGTTTTTTCTCACTAGGCTTGAAATTCACCCCAAAGGTGAGATTTTTTTTTATGCGACCATTTAGGGAGCCACATTTTTGATTCAGGGGAAAGGTGTCTCCCCAAATCAGCTTTTAAGTGTTTTATTTAAAAAAAAATTTTTTTTCTTTTATACGAGGGGTAATGGAAAAAAAGCCCTTTATTGCCCCCTTTTTTTTTTTTCAAACCGTCCCCGTGTGTTTTGCGGTTTTGTAAATTTTGTCCCAAAACCGGCACAAAGCCTCTTCCCTTTAGGAAAAACGGAACAGGGTTTAAAGCTGGCAAAATGTTTTTTCATGCGTTTCGCAAAAAAGGGGCCCCGGGGGTTTAAAAATTTTCTCCGAAGGGGCTTTCCCCTGTTTAAACCAA
>CM054157.1:52967912-53035412 GCA_028751875.1 Rapana venosa
TTCTTCTTCCTTTGTCTTTTTGTCTTTTTCTTGTTGTTGTTGTTCTTCTTCTTCTTGTTCTTGTTCTTCTTCTTTCTTCCTTTTCCTTCTTCTTCTTCTTCTTCTCCTTCTTCATGGTCTTCTTCTTCTTCTTCTACTTTTTCTTTTCCTTCTCCCTTCTCCTTCTTCTTCATCTTCTTCTTCGTCTTCTTCTTCTTCGTCTTCTTCTTCTTCTTCTTCATCTTGTATTTTTCGTCTTCTTCTTCATTGTCATTGAACGCTCGGACAGTAACTGTTGTTGTCTATCATAGGAGTGAAAATGCATTGCGCTGCGGTCAAGCGCCTGGCAAGTCAGGCCCAGTGCATCTGACCTTGGTGTGGGAGAAAACTGTTCTCTTTGAAGTCTTTTCTGGGAAAAAAAGGGGGGGCAGGAGAATGGACCAAGACAGCGGAAAAAAGACACGGAGGAGGTGACAGGAAAGAAAAAGGAACGAGGCAGAAAATGAAGAGAGGGATAGAAAAGAGGGAATTCCTAACCCACAGTTTTCAGATGGTGGGGATGCTGTTTATACTGACAGGTCCCCAACCCCCCCCCCCCAGCCCTCAATATGCTGGCCCCTAGAGAAGCTGAGGTCTCTTGACATCTCACTCCCCAACTACCACATAGGTTATGGGAACACCTTTACCTTTATTATTATTATTATTATTATTATCATCATTATTATTATTATTGTTGTTGTTGTTATTATTATCATTGCATATGCAAAACAGAGAGAGATGGAGAAGGCTCATCAATGTCAAACTTCCCCTGGGAGAAACATGACAAAAAAGGAAGAAGAAGATTGCATATGTAAAAAAGGTAAAGGTGTCCCATAACCTATGAGGTTGTAGGGGAGCAAGGAATCAGAGACCTCACTTCTCTAGGGCCAGCATATTGAGGGCGGTGCCCATCTCCTCTCCCTCGCTGGTTTGCCTTCCCTGACCCTAAAGAGGGCAGGTACCCATTTACAGCTGGGTGAACTGGGGGAACTGTACTGAAGCCAAGGCGTGGCGGCGCAAACGGTCACCCATCCAAGTGGTAACCCACGCTCGACGCTGCTTAACTTGGCTGGGAGAAAGCGAGCGCTCAGACCACTGAGTTATCCTGTCCCCTATTGTATAATATGTGATTGATGTTATGTGGTAAGGGATGATGCAGACGTTTGATTTTGCTATTGTTGTTGTTGTTGTTGTGTGTTGTGACAGGGTGAAGGTGTACTGTAGCGCCATGCAGACCTTCCTGAAGCTGGTGCCTTCTCTGGTCACTCTGCACATCGACACTGACCTGCGTCTGCTTGAACAGACCTGCTGGTCAGTGTGTTTGTGTGTGTGTGTTAGTGTGTGTGTGTTTGTTAGTGTGTGTGTGTGTGTTAGTGTTAGTGTGTGTGTTGTGTGTGTGTGTGTGTGTTGTGTGTGTGTTGTGGACAGTGTGTGATTTACCAGAGTGAAGTGCAGGGGAACAAGAAGAGTGTGTTGTGTGTGTCAGTGTGTGTTGTGTGTTATGTGTTAGTGTGTTAGTGTGTGTGTGTGTTGTGTGTGTCTTCAATTTTACGTCTGTTCACTTAAAGTGATATTAGACGAGTGTGTTGTGTGTGTGTGTGTTTGTGTGTGTTTTTGTGTGTTGCATGTTAGTGTGTGTTGTGTGTTATGTGTTAGTGTGTGTGTGTAGGTGTGAGAATTACCATGATAAAGCAATGGAAGAAAGTTGCACAAAGCTTTTCAACAGCATCTTTCACCTTCTAAGTGTTGTTCCGAGTGTGTGTGTGTGTGCGCGCGTGCATGCATACGTGCGCGCGCATGGATTTGAAATCTGTTGTTCATTATGTTTAAGGAGAGTTGCATACCTGTAAATGATTGAGTGCAAGCGCTTCCATTTGTTTTGGTTTTTTTACAAGATTCAGCGCTATATAAATTCCATATATTATTATTATTAAGAGGCTAATCACCAGAATGTGGCATCATCATCATCATCATGTGTATATGTGTATATGTGTGCATGTGTGTGTGGACAGTGTGTGATTTACCAGAGTGAAGCGATGGAGCGCAGCGCGGTGGAGCAGGGGGAGGCCTACTACCAGAGCCTGGCCGGCCCTCACCGACAGGTGGTCGACACCTTGCTGCAGCTCACCATGAACGACGCCGCCAAACTCAGCAGGCTGACAGGTGAGACACTCACTCACCTGTAAAACAATAACAACAAAATCAGGTGGTGGGGGGGGTGTAGATGGGCTAGCATGGTGGTGAACCCCAGATGTGATGATGATTCAGGTTGCAGGTTTGATCCTCCTTTAGTTAGAAGGATTTTTCTCGTGTTTTTCTCTTTCTGGATTTCACAGTGGTGCTGTCTCCGCTTCCCTGAATGTCCTTTGGAAGAGACAGTGAAGCACACAGCGGTCAGGGTCCCCCATGTTCAGCTGCTCTCAGCTGCTATCCATTCCATCCCAGCCCAGCTCAGCTGGTGCCAGTTATAGCAGGACGGGATAGCTCAGTGGTCGGAGCACTCGCTTTCCCCCAGCCAAGTTAAGCAGCGTCGAGCGTGGGTTACCAGTTGGATGGGTGACCGTTTGCGCGCCTTGGCTTCAGTACAGTCTCCCAGTTCACCCAGCTGTAAATGGGTACCTGCCCTCTTTAGGGTCAGGGAAGGTAAAGCAGCGAGGAGAGGAGATGGGCGCCGCCCTCAATATTCTGGACCTAGAGAAGTGAGGTCTCTGACGCCTCGCTCCCCCACGACCTTATAGGTTATGGACTCCTTTACCTTTTTTTTTTTTTTTTTACCGCACTTGGACTTGGTAAAAGGAGACGGAACGGAATAGCCTGGTGGTTAGTTCCAATTCTTCGGAAAGTGGCATTGTGTCGGTGGGAATGATGAAACTTTAAAAACTGACGGGGACTGGGGAGAAAAAAAAAAAACCCACAGGAGTGCTTATTCCATACCTCGAAATAAAAAAAAAATAAAAAAAAAGTGTAAAAAAGGAAGGGGTGTGCTATTTGTGGAGGGGCCCGGGGACCCTTGATGGTGTGCTGAATTTGCGTGTTGTGCCCTGATCCTGATTAATGGGGGCAGGCGCCCCGTCGTTTCTCAAACTCCCAACAGTCGTTGTCATTCCTTATTTTTTCTTTTATTTCAAGGCAATGGAATAAGCGCTCTTGGGTTTTTATTATTTTTTTTTTTTACATCCAGTCCTGTGGTGTTATGTTTATTGACAGTGTTCTGTGATGTTGCTGTTTCGGCCATGTGCTTTTTAAAATAAGGTGATCATCTTGTGACATCGTGCTGCGTATTTAGTTTTGGGACAACTTTTGTTTGGCACAACTTTTTTTTTGCTCAACTTTTTTAAACCCCCCTACCCGCCTGGATCGAGCCCCACAGCGATGCCTGTTTTAGGGGATTTTACCTGGAGTTAAAATCAGTAGACTCCACCTCCAGAGTCCTTTGAAACTTAAATAGCCCGTTGCAAACGCTTGATGAACATTTTTTTGCAATTTTTTAAAAAACCTTTTCTCCGTTCACAAGAGCAGGCCATTTCTGCTGGTGGGAACGGATGACAATTTTTCTATTTAAACACATGCATTAAGAGATCAGTCAGTGGGGTCAAGAGAATCCTCGCTCTGGTAACCCTGTAACCCAACCCCTGCCACATGTGGGGAAAAACCCAAACCAAAAAACCCGCCCTGGAGGGGGAGGGGCTCCCCCAGGTTTGATTTCCCCAAAGCCACTATGACAAAGCAGCCAAATCCCATACCATGGGTCGTCCCCCGGGGTTACCAAGGACCGCGCCTTCTGTTGCTCATCAGGCAGATGTCAAAAAGTTTCCGAGAAAACCACAAAATTCGTGCCAGAAAACAACACTACTTGGGCAATGGAATGTACGAACACTGGGGGCGCAGGCAAAGTAAGAATGACACATGAGATGTCCAATATCATTGGCACCCCTTGGGCTCTGGGGAATCAGGGGAAAAACAGGGAGAAACAACGACCCGAAGACCAAAAAATTATACACAGGGGAAAACAGGATAACATGAACACGGGGGGTTTCTCGTTCACAAAGCCCCGGAACACCGTCATGAGCTGTCAGCCTTTTTCCAGCAACTTTTACCATCCGCCTGAGAGCAACCCCCTTTAAACAACTGAGTACAGGCAAAAGCCCCTACCAGACTGCACAGATAACCCGTAGAAAAATTTTATGACCAGCTCAAGGGTTTTCTGAATCAAACCCCCAAAAAAATCCCTTTGTGCAAGAAAAGGAACCCCAAAGGGTGGAGAAGATGCAGGGAAAGACTGGGAGGCGTTTTGGGGGGCCACATTGTAATAACCAATCAAATGAAAGAGGTTTGAGCTCCTGGGTTTGCCGTAAAAAACCACCCCACTAGTGAATACATTTGGGCCCCACAAGAAATCCAAAAAATGGACATGGCATAGCCAAAGGGGAAAACCACAACCAAATAGATTACATCATGGTAAAAAGACGGTTTCAGTCTAGCTTTAACATCGCACGACAGGGAAGTTTTCCGGGAGCAGACATAGGGGTGATCTGATCTTGTGAATTTTTCCGATACTCTAAAAAAAAACCCCAAGCGGAACAACTCGGATAAATTTTGACCTCGAGAAGCTAAAGGCCCAGAGGTTTAAAATTTTTTTAAAGCAAGGAAGGGGGGAAAATTTTGCAGCACCACGTGATGATCAGACATGATACACGACAATATTTCAATACGCAGTGACGAAAACACAAACGACTTTTGGCAAACGCCGACCATAAAAAAAACCAGGGGGTCACCCCCCTAACCCCTACAACTTCACAAGCGTAAGAGTTGAAGAAAAAAAAAATGAAACAAAAAAAAGAGCAAAAAAATAGGGCAGCAACAAAAGAATCAAAAGTCCATGACGGAGGAAAAAGAAAATGGATGGGTGACAGTGAAAGACTTTGAAGAGAACATCAAGAAAGAAATAGCAAAAAAGCAATCAGCTGGTAAAGCCCGACTGCACAAAGGAAAAGGTTTAAACAATCCAAAAAAAAAAAGGGAAGTGTTAACTGAGCCCAGGATATTCTGAACAGATGACAGAATCTGCCCGCCCTGTATAACTAAGAACCGCAGGGTCCAAAGTCCTTAATGACCCAAAAAGCAAAGACACGACATCCCCCTACCCTCCAAAGAAGGGGAAAAACAGCACAGATCGCGAAAAAAGGGGAAATCAGCGGGGGCTGAAAAATTCCGCTGATTTGGGCCCAAGCTGGGGGGGAAGCCATGATCAGCGCCACAAAATCTGCAAAAAGATCTGGCAGACGGGAAAAATGGCCAACACCTGGCGCAGTCGCTCTCTCACCCCCCAAAAAGGAAATCTACAACAAAGCCATAATTACCGACAACACCCATAGTCACCCCAAACAAGGTCTGCTGAGATAATATTGAATAGACTGAAACCCAAAAAGAGACCCCATTGCTGAGGAAAAAGCGGTTTCCGAGCAGGGGGCGCCAACAGAAAGATATTTAAAACCCCGAATACATGTGAGCGGTACCTTCAACACAACAAGACCATACCACGTATTTACGATTTAAGAAGGCATTTTTACAGGTGTGGCGCAGCTTTGGGGCAACCCTGAACTTGTCACATCAAGCAAACCTGATCAGGTCATCAAAAAGCTGTACAGGGGGGCCACCAGTGCAGTTCTACAACAAAAAATTTGGGGAATGGTTTCAACAACTTGGGGTAAGGCAGGGCTGTCCCTCTCTCACCCACCCTTTTTCAACTCTTCCTTGAGGAATCTGGGGAGCACTGGAACTCATGAAGGATCATCACTTTGGGGGCAGAACTCACAAACCTCCCCTTCGCAGATGACATTGATGGAATAGCGGATCAAAAAAGACTTGCCAGCCTAACAAACACTTGGGTAAGGCCCCCAAAACATACGGCATGGGAAACAGTGCAAGAAGACCAAACGATGAAATAACACCAAGGCATTAGCACGTACAGGGTTTAAAGACCAGAAGCGGAAAAGTTCAAAGCTCAAATACCCGGGGGCCATTGTACCGACCAGGGATCCAACCAGAGAGTATCAGGACTGCACAGACAATAACAGCTTTGTCAAAAAAAACCCCTGGGGAGATAAGAAATCTCACTTTCCCAAGTCAGACTAAAGCGTCCCTTGTCTACCATATTTCTGTTCCTTGTCATGGGCCCTGATGAGATTTGGAGAGGAAGAACGGCATGGAGAAATGCTTTCGAGACTCCTTGGCATCTCCCTACAAAACCACATAAAAAGAAAGCGGCAAACAAATCCAGCAAACCATTGGACCCCATGAAACCTTTAACGATCGGAAAAAGCGTAAATTAAAGTGGTATGGGCATTCACAAGATCCCAGGGTTACAAAAACGTTTTGCAAGGCATGTCCCAAAGGGGAAAAGAAGAGGCAGACCAAGGAAGACTGGGAGGGTAACATCATGAATGGACAGGCCTAGAACTCCCAAAAAAACCCCGAGAAAGGCAGAACAGAGAAAGAATGGAGGGAAAAGGTTGTGGTCTTTGAGGGTCCCCCCGGGCGCAGACTACGGGACAGATAAAAATAGATAGAGATAGACTTTAAAAGATGAAAAAGCTCAGGGTCGAGCGCTTGCTTTCCCCTCCAAAGTTAAGCAGCAGAGCGTGGTTACTAAATTTGGTGGGGGACCCTTTTGCGCACCTCGCTTCAGTGCATTCCCCCCGTTTACCCGCGTAAATGGGTACCTGCCCCTTTAGGGTCGGGAATAAAGCACAAGGGAGAGGGGATAGATGCCCCCCCAAAAGCGGCCCTGAAAGTTGAGGTTCGATGCCCCGCTGCCCCTACCTAAAGGTTATGGGGCACCTTTTGTTTTTTACATAGCATGATGATGATAATAATAAAACAATAACAACAACAACAACAAAAAAAAAATAATAAAGGTAAAGGTGTTCCCCTAACCATGGGGTTTTGGGGAGTGAGATGTCAAGAGACCTCAGTTTCTCTGGGGGCCCGCATACTGAGGGCTGGGTGGGGGGGGAAACCTGTCAGTATAAACAGCATCTATGGCCGTATAGGTTCTGGGACACCTTTACCTTTTACCTTTTTACACAGGTGTTGTTTAGACACCAATCCTGAAGTCATATTGCAGCACCTCAGTGGTGGGTAACAAAGGTCAGATGCCCAGAATCTTGCCATTGGTGAACCTCAGAGCTCTAGCTGAGGAATGGAGGGAGGGAAAAGTCTAGCAGTTTTCTCAATGTGTCATAAAGAAGCTGAATGTCACTATGTGTGTGTGTGTCTTTTTGATTTTACGTCTGTTCACTTAAAGTGATATTAGACGAGAGGGGGAGTGATGAGATGGGGGGCTTTAAAGCAGAGAGATCAGTGTTGGTATTAAATGACAAAATTCTGATTCCAAACGGAACAAACAATATGTTGCAAAAAACGTGGCAAATAAACGCAAATAGAACAAAACCCCGGAACAACCGAACTCTGTGCTGAAGAGGGAACCTGTACAATTGCAGATATATCTGATAGTAAAACTATTACGGTCTCACGGTCGTATTTTACCAAAAAAAGAAATAACTGGAGACCGCATCAGCCACAGTGCTATCTCGCATAATAAGTCTGGATTGGTTAGAAACCTCGTTCAGAGATATTTATCTTGAAAGGCTGGTAGGAACTTTTCTAAGCCCTTACATTAGTACAAAGTATTTATTTTATTTTATTTATTTATTTATTCTTTTATATCGAGGATAATGGAATAAGGACTCATGTGCTTTTTTACATTCAGTCCCCGTGTGTATGCGATTTTGTAAATTTTGTCATCTGTTTCCACCGGCACACAATGGCCTACTCTTCCAAAAAGTGGAACAGGATTTAATGTGTGCGCAAGATGTTCTGCATGCGTTTGAACACGGGGCCTTGGTTTATAGTCTCATCCGAAAGACTTATGAATATGAATATATGTGTGTGTGTGCATGTGTGCGTGTGTGTGCGTGTTGTTGTTGTTGTTGTTGTCTTCAATTTATCGTCTGTTCACACTCAGTGATATTAGACGAGGGATGTGGAAAATGTAGTGGAACTAGAAGGGAATGGACAGAGAAAAGACTGATTAGGTAACAAGTGTGTTGGAATTTTCATGCAATCAAAAGGGGGGGGGGAATCTTAAACATGAGCAAAAATTTAAATTCAACAAATTGTTAACATGAAACAACTATAAAGTAACTACAACAAATACTCTACTGGGCTGTGCAATAGACATTTAACCATGGCAAAGGCTAATTTTGGATTTTTAAAATGCAGTTTCCACAGACTGCTCACAAAATGTGGGTAAAAAAGGTTTTACAATTGGACACTCAAATAGGATGTGAGTGTTGGAAATATGTTCCCCACAGAGGCACCTGACATTTTTACAAAATTTTGTTATAAATGCATTTAATTTTATCCTAAAATATAATGTATTAACTCTTCTTGTGGTTGCGATACTTAAGTTTGTTTGAGAAGGAGTCCTGTAACATGAAATAAGGCCATTAGTCAGGCAACTCTTTAAAGATCGTTCCTTGAATTGATCAGATTCTCTCCACTTACTCCACGACGTCTGTTCTAATAAACGGTATCCCTCCTGTAGAGATAATGGGACATGCAGTTCTATTGATTCCAAATGATGTCTTGCCCCCCTTTTTGCAGCTCTGTCAGCCCACTCATTTGAAAAAACTCCAACGTGCGAAGGTACCCAACAAAAGGAAACAGGAATACCTCTTAGACTTAAAAAGTGTATGACATATTTAATTTAAAAAATGATTCTGGATACTTTCTTTGAATTTGGGGATTTGATAGCATATAGTACTGACTTAGCGTCTACACAGAGTAAGATAGGAATGATGGGAAAAACAGAATCAGGAATATAGTTAAGAGCCATAAGAATTGGAACAAGTTCAGCTGTAAATATTGAATGATGTTTACCAAGATAGTATGATTTCTCTGTTTTTAGAGCTGGTATGACGAATGCTGAACCAGCTTCATTATTTTCTAAAACTGACCCATCTGTGTATACTTTTAAGTTGTCAGTATACTTATTTTCGTGTGTTTATTTTCGTTTTCGTATTTTCATCTCTTTATGTGTGTGCGTGTGTGGGGGGTATGTGTGTGTTGTGTGTGTGTGTGTGTGTGTGTGTTCAGAGCTGCCAGAGGTGACGACGGAGATGGCGGTGGAGAGATGGAACAGCTGGTGAACCTGGCGGCCAGCTGTCTGTCAGCCTTCGTCCATGTGCCCCTGAAGGGGGCCTTTCCCCTGTGCAGGGCAAGACCAAGGTACACTCCTCCTCCTCTTCTCCTTTTGTTCTTCGTTTTCATCATCATCATCATCAACATCATCATCATCGTCATCATCTTCCCTTCTTCTCCTCCTTCTCCTCCTCCTTCTCCTCCTTCTTTTTTGGGTTGCATTCAGTTTAATGGGCTTTCCCCCCAAGTCTTTCTGAATTTGTTTAATTTGTTCAAGGTAGAGTTTCCCCCCTTTTTGGTCGGTTTGTTTACATTTTCTTTTGGTTTTTGCTTTCTTTTGTTTTTAATTACTTCAAGTTGTTTTTTTTTTGGGGCAGAATTGTAAAAAGCCTTTATTGTGCCTAATTCTTTACCCATTAAAGATTCAATCAATCAATCTCCTTCTTCTTGTTCTTGTTCTTGTTCTTCTTCTTGTTCTTGTCCTTCTTCTTTTTTCTTCTTCTTCTCCTTCTTCTTCTTCTCCTTCTTCATCTTCTCCTCCTCCTCCTCCTTCCCTTCTTCTTCTCTTCTTCTTCTTTTTTCTTCTTCTTTTCTTCTTCTTCTTCTTCTTCTCCTTCTCCTTCATCTTCTTCTTCTTGTTTTCATCATGTTGTTGTTTTTTGTTGTTGTTGTTGTTGTTGTTGTTTGTTTTTGGGTTTGTTGTTTTTGTTGTTGTTTTTGTTTTGTTGTTGTTTGTTGTTGTTTTTGTTGTTCTTTTCTTCTTCTTCTTCTTTCTTCTTCTTTCTTCTTCTTCTTCTTCTTCTTTGTTTTCATCATAATCTTCTTGTTCTTGTTCTTGTTCTTCTTCTTCTTTTTTTATCTTCTTCTTCTCGTTTTTTCTTCTTCTTCTTTTTCTTCTTCATCTTCTTCCTTTTTTTCATCTTTCTTCTTCTTGTTCTTTGCTCTTTGTTGTTGTTGTTGTTCTTCTTCTTCTTCTTCTTCTTCTTCGTTTTCATCATCATCATCATCATCATCATCATCATCATCTTGTTCTTCTTCTCCTCCTCCTCCTTCTTCCTCTCATTCTTCTTCTCCTCCTTTTTTCTTCTTTTTCTTCTTGTTCTTGTTCTTGTTCTTCTTCTTCTTCTTCTTCTTCTTCATTGTTGTCTGTCATATGAGCAAAAAATGTGTCCCACTATCTTTAAGGGCCTAACAAGTCAGGCGCAGTGCACCCAACTTCGTTGTGGCAGAGAATTGTTATCTTTGAAGTCTTTCTTGAGAAAACAAAGGGCAGGAGAATAGACCTAGAAGGCAGAAAATAGACAAAGAAGGAGGTGATAGGAAGAAAAGGAACAAAGTCGAAAGAGGGATAGAAAAGAGGGAATTACTTGCGTACAATTTTTCAGAAGGTGGAGATGCTGTTTATGCGGGCATCCCACTGGGAAACTTGTTTATTTCAGCACTGATAATGGGTGATGATATACTGCTTTTTATGTATCCTGAAATCTAGTCACAACAGAATTAAGAAAGCGTTTATGTCCAAATCATTTTTGAGCAGTTAACCAAATTGCAAACAGTATGAACAAGATGAAATGGTGGGGTGTGTGTGTGGGGAGAGAGAGAGAAGGTGAGAGAGAGGAGGAGAGAGAAAGAGAAGAGAGAGAGGAGAGAGAGAGAGAAGAGAGAAGAGAGAAAAGGAAGGCTTACATTAAACCTTGCCCAGAACAAAAGTTTATGAAAGTACGTATGTTTAATCATTTTTTTGTGTTCAGATAGTCACAAAAAGTAAAAAACAATTTGAAAGGGTTTGCAAGGGAGAGAGCCCGGAGAGAAGGTCTATATCAAAAGCAGGTAAAGGGGATTAAAACGGGGGACAAAGTTGAAAGAAGTACCAGTGAAGCCTCTCTCTCTCCCTGTGAAAGTCAAAGTCAAGGTCAAACTTGTATTTCAGGTGGTACAACGAATAAGCAGTGCCGGGGTTTTTTTCATCAAACCATCTATCTAGAATTTGTTTGTGTGTGTGTGTGTGTGTGTTTGTGTGTGTACATATATATATGAACACTTCACAATCACATGATACAATGACAGGATAAGGATGGAGGTGTAACAGTGGTAGTGATGGATGATATGATGAGATGATGATGATGATGATGATGATGACGGCAGGTGGGGGAGTACCTGTCAGCCCTGATATGTCAGCACCCAAAGACCAAGAGATCAGCCGTCACTTCTTCCTCCTGCTCTCAACCCCCCTCGACGCTCCACTCTGCTCAAGGTCCGTGTGGATTTTTTCCCTTCCTTTTTCTTTTTTAAATTCCTTTTGCTTTTACTAGTTTTGTGACTGTTACAGTTTGGCTGGATGTGTACAGAAAAAAAAGAATGAAAAAGAAAGAAAGTAATTGCCATGCTTATCCTTTCATTCCCCTTCTGAAGATAAAAATGAATGAATAAATCAATTTAAACGTGTTTCATGTTTTTCTTCTTTCCCTGTCTTTCTGTCTGTGTGTGTGTGCTGCTGCCTTTTTGCTGGTGACGTTCATGTCCTGCTGTTCCCTGCTGCTTGTTCCAATCTCTCCACCCCGCTGTAACTAGGTTTTGTCGTGTCACATCTACAAGTCAGAAGTCAATTTTAATTCCTCAGCTAGAGCTCTGAGGTTCGCCAATAGTGGGGATTTTTGCAATGCGACCTTTTTTTGCCCATCGTGAAGGTCCATAGTCTGACTTCAGGGAAGAAGTCAGTATGAATCTTGACAATGTTGGGTTGCTGTGGGGCCACCAGCCAGAGGTGCCCTGCGCTGGATCACTTAGGTGTTGTTCGGTGGTGACTATTCTGAGCTAACATACGCAGAACACCATGTACTGAGCTGCTTACTGACAACAGTTGTGGAGCCAGACTGGGCGAGACACCCATCTGGGGTGGTGACCACCGCAACATCCCAACAACCCTCTCCCACAAACCTCCAAAGTCTCTGTCACAAACTCTCCACATACAAGCGCAGAAGTGTATGGGGAAACCAAAACTGAGGTCTCCGTGAGACCAGAGCAGCGAGGAACACTGAATCAGAGACAGTTTCATTCCCTTTATTCCATGATGGTCAGTGATGATTAGGATCATGTGATAATTCTGCTATGAAAGTGCACAGGCTTTGAGACTTCTTGACAAAGCTTTATGCTTCTTATGATAACATTTCCCAGTTTCAACTGGGCCTGAGAGGTACAGACACCTACAGTGTTGGTCAGGTCATTTGAGCAACACTCTCAAAATCGCATCTATAAAATGGATGAAGCTTGACTGTGTAGTCCCAGTCTTGCCAATGAGCCCATAATAAACTTACTCTGGATAGGAGCCAGCTGGAGTCTGAAAAAAACCCAAACAAAACCAGAGACTCTTACTGATTCGAATCCATGACAACCCAGTCACTGACCCTACACACCAACCACTTTACCACAGCAGTGGGTGAAATAAAACAAATTTTGCCCCCGTGGGGATGCCAGGGGCCTGTGTGAATAAATAGCATCCCCACCTTCTGGAAAATCTGTGCTAGAAATTTCCTCTTTTCTTTTTCTCTCTGTTTCTGCCTTGTTCCTTTTCTTCCTGTCACTACCTCCTTGTTTCTTTTCTGCCTTCTTGGTCCGTTCTCCTGCCTTTTTTCCCCCATAGAATGGACAACAATAGTTGCAGTCTGAGTGTATGATGAAGAAGAAGAAACAAATTTCTGAACTGAATGTAACAGAGCGAAGATAGGTCAGCTCCCATCTCTGCAGCTACTTGCCAGCTATGAAGCAGGCTCAGAACAGCGGGGAGCGTGGCCTCTAAAAAAACAAAGTGCATTGTTCCTACATGTCACCACATAGACGAAGAGCATGCAACAGAGAGGTCCAAACCACCACCCAAGAAAACAAGAGCCTGACACAATTCGCCGGTGTCTCCCGATTTAGAAACACGACATTGCGCTCAGCCTCTGCTCGCATGGGAGGTAATCTTACAACCGGCCGGTCACATGAACATCACATCACATCACATCACACGTGCTGTTGGTTAGAACGAACGCAGTGGCGGCGGCAGCAATAGAAGAAGAAGAAGAGCAAAGAAAACCAGGCGGTGGTGTTTGGTGTTTCAGATCATTTACTCCTGCTGTCAGGCCTCCCCCTCCTTCTGTTCCTACGTCTGCGATAACGGCCCCCTGGATTCCTTGCTCGACGTCCTCATGGAAAGGTATGGGTAGTAGATCGGGGTGGGGGGGATGGGGAACAGGGGGGGGGGGGGGGGGGGGGAGGGAGGTGTTTTTTTGTGTGTGAAAAGACGCTTTAACAATTTTTTGTACTGCTCAATTTGGCCTTTTGACAGGGGAGGGAATTTAAATATCTGTTGTGAAAGTTGTACATGAAAGGGAAATATGTGGGTTGTACATGAAGTTTTATGAAAAGGAAAGATCCACTCTTTTGTAATGAAATGATGAAAGATATATTATAAAATATATTAATATATTTTAATAATATATATAATATATAATATATATATATATGCAATCAATCCATTTGCAAATTAAATACAAAGAAAGAAAATGAAAATCCCTAACAAACTGTGTTTGGGGAAAAAGAGGCGAGAGAGAAAGTCTGTTTTTATTTTATGTGTGTGTGTGTGAGAGAGAGAGAGTTATTCTTATTTATTTATTCTTCTAGTTCGAGGATAATGGATAAGCTCTTATGTACTTTTTTACATCCAGTCCCTTTGTGTATGCAGTTTTGTAAATTTTGTCATCAGTTCCCACCAGCACACAATGGCCTACTCTTCTGAAAAGTAGAACGGGTTTTAACATGTGCGCGAGATGTTCTGCATGTGTTCGCACACGGGGCCTCGGTTTATAGTCTCATCTGAAGAACTTTTGGGGAGAGTGGAGTCGGCACTGATGTTAACTCCAGAGGAAAAATTCTCTTGAACGAGATTCAAGTTAGAAAGTGTTATTGTGTGTTTGGCAGCAGTGATGATGATTATGGAAGTTTTTTTTAGTTAATGATGACTTTACTGATGGAAGAGGTTTACTGAGATCCTCCAGCGATTGTAATAACAGTGATAATGATAACAACAGGAACAATAATGATGATAATCATTACAGCAACAGGTACAGGTAGCAAAATAATGATAACAACAGCAACAGGTGCAGGTAGGATGATAATGGTAATAATGATAACAACAGCAGGTACATGTAGGATGATAAAGGTAATAATGATAACAATAGCAACAGGTACATGTAGGATGATAATGGTAATAATGATAACAACAACAGGTACAATTAGGATGATAATGGTAATAATGATAACAACAACAGGTATATGTAGGATGATAATGGTAATAATGATAACAACAACAGGTACATGTAGGATGATAATGGTAATAAGGATAACAACAACAGGTACATGTAGGATGATAAAGGTAATAATGATAACAACAACAGGTACAGGTAGGATGATAATGATAATGATGATAACAACAACAGGTACATGTAGGATGATAATGGTAATAATGATAACAACAACAGGTATATTTAGGATGATAAAGGTAATAATGATAACAACAACAGGTTCATTTAGGATGATAATGGTAATAATGATAACAACAACAGGTACAGGTAGGATGATAATAATGATAACAACAACAGGTACAGGTAGGATGATAATGGTAATAATGATAACAACAACAGGGTGCATGTAGGATGATAATGGTAAAAAATGATAACAACAACAGGTATATGTAGGATGATAATGGTAATAATGATAACAACAACAGGTACACGTTTGGATGAATAATGGGGAATAATGATAACAACAACAGGGACATGTAAGGATATAATGGTAATAATGATAACAACAACAGGTACATGTAGGATTTATTTAAAGGGAATAATGATAACAACCCAAAAGGTGCATGGGATGATGATAAAGGTAATAATGATAACAACAACAGGTACAGGTAGGATGATAAAGGTAATGATGATAACAACAACAGGTGCATGTAGGATGATAATGATAATAATGATAACAACAACAGGTACAGGTAGGATGATAATGGTAATGATGATAACAACAACAGGTACATGTAGGATGATAATGGTAATAATGATAACAACAACAGGTACATGTAGGATGATAATGGTAATAATGATAACAACAACAGGTACATTTAGGATGATAAAGGTAATAATGATAACAACAACAGGTTCATTTAGGATGATAATGGTAATAATGATAACAACAACAGGTACAGGTAGGATGATAATGGTAATAATGATAACAACAACAGGTACATGTAGGATGATAATGGTAATAATGATAACAACAACAGGTACAGGTAGGATGATAATGGTAATAATGATAACAACAACAGGTACAGGTAGGATGATAATGGTAATAATGATAACAACAACAGGTACAGGTAGGATGATAAAGGTAATAATGATAACAACAACAAGTACAGGTAGGATGATAATAATGATAACAACAACAGGTACAGGTAGAATGATAATAATGATAACAACAACAGGTACAGGTAGGATGATAATAATGATAACAACAACAGGTACAGGTAGGATGATAATGATAACAACAACAGGTACAGGTAGGATGATAATAATGATAACAACAACAAGTACAGGTAGGATGATAATAATGATAACAACAACAGGTACAGGTAGGATGACAATGGTAATGATAACAATAACAACAGGAGTGTGATAATAATAATAATGATAATCACAACAATGACAGGTACAGGTGGCAGGATAATGATGATAATGATGATAACGACTACAGGTAGCAGGATAATGATGATAATGATGATAACGACAACAGGTACAGGTAGCAGGATAATGATGATAATGATGATAACGACAACAGGTACAGGTAGCAGGATAATGATGATAATGATGATAACGACAACAGGTACAGGTAGCAGGATAATGATGATAATGATGATGACGACAACAGGTACAGGTGGCAGACATGGAGGTGAAACCAGTGGTGGGGGACAGTCCTGTACATTCTCTGCACGCTGGTCATCCAGCTTCCCAGTACCTGACGGTGGGCCCGACACCACACCCTCCACACTGAGGAGGACCTTTATAAACTGTATAAATTCCCCCGGTATTATAAAAATAATAATAATGTATGGAATTTATATACGCTGATCTGTAAAGCACACATCAAAGCGCCCCAATTATTATTTGATTATTATGTATTATATCTCGTTCTCCTTCTCGTCAACCGCTCAGGCAGCAACTGTCGTCTCGTGTAAATATTTGAGGCAAGTGCTTCGTTTGTTGATTTTCAGATTCCAGGCAAAGTAAATTCCATATATTATTACATTTTATTATTACATCATCATATCATCATCATCCTCATTATTATTTAATTTACTGACTAAAAACGTTTGCGCTGCGTTAAACGCCTACAATTTAGGCTCAGCGCATCCGACATTGGTGGAGGGAGAATGTATTAATCTTTCTGGAGCAAAAAAAGGGCAGGAGAATGAGGACCAAGAAGTGGAAAATTGACAAGAAGGGAAGAAAAGGGACAAGGCATAAAGAAGAGAAGGATAGAAAGAGGGAATCGCTAGCCCCTGGAACTTTAAGGGGGATCCTCGGTTCTAGGCAGTTAAATCTGTCAAAGCCACTTCACTGCAGAAACATGCTGAATCGATCGTACCATCACACACCACTGGGCCTTAGTTCTGCTCTTCTATGAAAATATGTTCTTTCGACCAGAAGGGCCCATAGAGCTGGGCTTATCCCCGGGTTTTTTAGTGTTAAGCGACTTATGTTTTTTCAAACCCCCCCTGTGACAGTGACGCAGTCTGTTTGCCAATTTCTTTCCCCACGAGTGGACCCACTTGTAACTGGGTTTAAGAAGAAAAAGAGTTAAAGTGTCTTTCCAAGGACCAACCCCAGCCAGCGGGATCGAACCCGCGACCTCTGATCAACGAGTTGAAGCCTAAAACTATGCCACGGTGCCCCTATGCTCTTTATGAAAGATGGAACATTTTTAATCCACTACGTTCTTTATTTTGAGGAAATGGGAAAAAGCACTCGTGTGCTTTTTTTGACATCCAGTCCCCGTGTGTATGCAGTTTTGTAAATTTTTGTCATGTGTTCCCACTGGCGCACAATGGTCCACTCTTCCAAATAAAGTGGAACAGGTTTTAACGTGTTTGCAAGATGTTCTGCATGCATTCGCACACGGGACCTTGATTTAGTCTCATCCGAAGGACTTTTGGGGAGAGTGGAGTCGGCCACTGATTTTTAACCCCAGGGGAAATATCCCCTTAAAAGGGGAAATTGAGCGAATCCTGAGCACAATGCACCCCGCTTTAACTACCAACTGTCCTGTGCTTTCTGGACAGATGAAACAGCACTAAGACAGGATGCTCGTGGTTGTAGTGGGCGTGTGTGGTTGTAGTGGGGGTGTGTGGTTGTAGCGGTGGTGTGGGGTTTTGTAGGGGTGGTGTGTGGTTTGAAGTAGTGGTGTGTGGTTGTAGCGGTGGGGGTGGGTTGTAGCGGTGGTGTGTTGTAAGCGGTGGTGTGTGGGTTGAAGTATTGGTGGTGGTTGTAGAAAGGATGTATGGTTGTTTTTGTGGTTGTAGCGGGGGTGTGGGGTTTGTAGCGGTGGTGTGTGGTTGAAGTGTGTGTGTGGTTTTTAGCATGATGAGGGTTTGAAAGTGTGTGTTGTAGCAGTGGTGTTTGGTTGTGGGCGGTGGCATGTGTCTGTGTGTTGCGGTTGTCCATGCCTCAGCCATGCTTGGGGTCCATCTTTCTGGACTCCACACTGGCCAGTCACACGGTCAGGGTCGGTGGATAACAAAATTGCTCTTCTCTGCTCTTCTCTTCTCCTTCTCTTTTCTCTTTTTCTCTTTTTTTTTCTTCTCTTTATCTATGAGTGTGTGTGTGTGGAGGGGGGGGGGGGGGGGGGGGGGGGGGGGGGGGGGGGGGGGGGGGGGGGGGGGGAAAGAAGGATAGTGGTTTGAATTTTTACATTTTTGTTATGGGTTTGTTGACACACTTTTTGTCCAAAAGAAAGGGGGTGGGGTGGAATCTCTTTGGTGTGTGCGTGTGTTTGTGTGTGTGCATGCATGTGTGTGTTATTTTTTAAATTCTTTTATTCTTTCTTTTTAATTTCAAGGATGATGGAATAAGTATTCATGTACTTTTTTGTCAGCTGTTGTCTGTCATATGAGCGAAAATGTGTTGCTCTGCAAACGGACAAACGGTTGCATCGGCAAAAATCTTTCCACTATAAACTTGGGCTAGCCAAGAATGAATAAAAAAAAAAAAGTTTTTTGTTTCTTGCGGCTGCAGCGTTGATATTAAGCCAGATGGAGATATATTGTGTTTAACATCTGTTCAGGCTGTTATTTAGCGTGGTGGTATATCGTGGCGATTTGATACATCTGTCATGGCTGTTATTTGCTGTTGTGTGCTGGGGGGAACAGATGACAAAATTTACAAAACCGCATACACACAGGGACTGGATGTAAAAAAGCACATGAGTGCTTATTCCATTATCCTCGATATAAAATAATAAATAAATAAATACATTTTTTCAGCCTGATGGTGGTATTCGTATGATGTTGATTTATTTGTCAAGGCGTTTTTTATTGAGCTAGATGGCAGAAAGTCCTGTGATGTTGATAAACTGTTTAGGCTTTTAAATTAAGCCAGATGATGGTACGTTGTGTTGTAATATTTATTTATCTGTTCAGGCTGTTATTTAGCTTAGAAGTATAGGGGTGTGAGTTGATATGTCTGTTTAGGCTGTTTTTTTAGCATAGCAGTAGGGGTTTGGTATGTTGATATATTTTTCAGGTGGCTGTTATTTAGCATAGCAGTAAGTGGTGTGATGTTTGATATATTTGTTCAGTGGCTGTTATTTAGCATAGCAGTATGTGGTGTGATGGGTGATGTATTTCTTTGTTCGGGCTGTTATTTAGCATAGCAGTATATGGTGTGATGTTGATATATCTGTTCAGGCTGTTATTTTAGTAAGAGATGTTGTGTGATGTTTGATGAGTTTATTTCTCTGTTAGGCAGCTGTTATTTGGTATAGCGTATGTGGTGTGATGTTGAGTATTTCTTTTTTAGGCAGCTGTTATTTGGGTATAGCATATGTGGTGTGATGTTGATATATCTGTTCAGGCTGTTTTAGCATAGCAGTATTGGTGTGATGTTGATATACCCGTTCATACTGTTATTTAGTATAGCAGTATTGGTGTAAATGTTGATATAATCTGTTCAGGCTGTTATTTAGCATAGCAGTAAATGGTGATGGTGATGTATTTCTCTTTTTTCAAGGCTGTTATTTAGCATAGCGGTTTGGGGTTTGGTAATGGTGATGTATTTCTCTGTTCAGGCTGTTATTTGGTATAGCAGTAGGGGTTGTGATTTTGATATATCTGTTCATACTGTTATTTGGAAAAGCAGAAATGTGGTGTGATGTTGATGTATTTCTCTGTTCAGGCTGTTATTTAGCATAGCAGTAGGGTGTGTGATGGTGATATTTTCGGTTCAGGCTGTTATTTAGCATGCAGTATGTGGTGGGGAGGTGATGTATTCTTTGTTCAGGCGTTATTTTGGTATAGCATATGTGGTGTGATGGTGATGTATTTCTTTGTCAGGCTGTTATTTAGCATAGCATAGGGGTGTGATGTTGATATAACGTTCAGGCTTTAAATTTAAAGTATAGCAGTATGTGGTGTGAGGTGAAGAAAATTTCTCTGTCCGGCTGTTATTTAGCATAAAATACGTGGTGATGTTGAATATCGTTCATTACTGTTATTTAGCAAAGCATATGTGTGTGATGTTGAATATCTGTTCATAACTGTTTTTTAAAGCATAGCAGTATGTGGTGTGATGTTAAATATATTTGTTCATACGTGTTTTTTAAGCATAGCAGATGTGGTGTGATTTTTGAAAAATCTTTTCGGGCGTTATTAGCATAGCAGTATGTGGTGTGATGTTGATATATCTTTTTCAGGTGCTGTTATAACATAGCATTTATGTGGTGTGATGTTGATAAATCTGTTCATACTGTTATTTAGCATAGCAGTATATGGGTGTGACGGGATAGCTCAGTGGTCGGAGCACTCGCTTTCCCCCAGCCAAGTTAAGCAGCGTCGAGCGTGGTACCAAGTTGGATGGGTGACCGTTTGCGTGCCTTGCTTCAGTACGGTTCCCCCAGTTCACCCGCGAAAATGGGTACCTGTCCATTTTAGGGTCAGGAAGGTAAAGCAGCGAGGGAGAGGGAATGGGCGCCGCCCTCAATAGGGTTTGGCCCTAGAGAAGTGGGGTTTCTCTGACGCCTCGCCCCCCTACGACCTTATAGGTTATGGGACCACCTTTTATATGGTGTGATGGTGATGTATTTTCTGTTCCCAGGCGGCTGCAGCGCTTTTGTTCGCCAGATGGTGGCCTGCGGCATATCGTGTGAGGTCCAGCCTGAAGAGATGCTGCAGGCCTGCCTGTCGTGTCTTCACCGATCTGGCCAGGTATTTGCTCTCTGTCTGTCTGTTGGTCTGCTGTGTGTCTGTCTGTCTGTGTTGGTCTACCTGTCTGTCTGTCTTCACCGATCTGGCTCAGGTATTTCTATGTCTAACTGTCTGTTTGTCTGCCTGTCTGTCTGCCTGTCTGTCTGCCTGTCTGTCTGCCTGTCTGTCTGTCTGTCTGTCTTCACCGATCTGGCTCAGGTATTTGCTCTCGTCTGTCTGTTTTTTGGTCTCCCTGTCTGTCTGTCTTCACCGATCTGGCTCAGATATTGTCTCTGTCTGTCTGTTGGTCTGTCTGTCTGTCTGTCTTCTGTCGTCTGCCCGTCTGTGTGTTTCATTGGTCTACCTGTCTGTCTGTTTTACCGATCTGGCTCAGATATTGTCTCTCTGTCTGCTGTCTGTCTGTTGGTCTGCCTGTTCTGTCTCTCTGTCTGTCTTCACCGATCGGGCCCTCAGGTATTTCTTTGGCTAACTGTCTATCTTTCTGGATATGACTTTCTGTCTCGAATGAATGAATGAATGAATGATGAATAAAAGCATATAATTCTCTGCCTGCTGTGGTCTTTTTCATTTAGAGCAAAGAATAATTTCTGTCAAGATGGGCTGAACACTCAAAACATCTAGTCCCCTTTCTCCCCCCCCCCCCCCCCCCCCCCCCCACCCCCCCCCCCCCCCCCCCCTCCCCACCCCCCTTTCACATGATTTGAAAAAACATTTTGGTTGTTGTTTTTTTGCTGCCTCATTTTCTGTGACATTCCCGTCCCTCTGCTCCAATGCTGCTCATTTCAATCTCCTTGCCCCTGCCATACTCAGATTTGTTTATGTCATATTCCAGGGTCAGGAAGTCCACAGGGACCCCATCAATATCAGGCCACTGTGGGGCCACCAGCCAGCGGGGCCCTGCACTGCGCTGGGTCACTTTGGTGGTGTTCACTGGTGCCTGTTCTGAGCTAACATAACGCAGGACACCACCTATTTAAACCCCCACTAACGACAGTAATAGCTCAGTCATGGAGCCAACTGAGTGAGTCACGCACCCAAGGTGGCGACCACCACAACATCCCCCAATGACCATCCCCTGCAAACCACCTTTGACACACTCACCACAGGGACAGAAGTGGGATGAGAAACTGAATCTGAGGTCACCATGAGACCAGAGCAACTGGGGGCCCCCGAGTCAGAGGCAACTGGTTTTTAAAAAAATGTATGATGATCATTGATGATGAGGATGATGTGATGCTGCTGCTGAGGAGGTGCATATGCTTTGAGAAAAACTTGACAGGGTTGTACCTATGCTTCCTATCATCCCAGCATCAACTGGGCCCGAGAGATACAGACACCTGCAGTGTTGGTCAGGTAATTTGAGCAACACTCTCAAACTGGCATCCGTAAAGTGGATGAAGCTCGACTGTGTGGTCCCAGTCTTCCCACTGAGCCCACAGCACACTCACTCTGGGTAGGAGCCGGCCGGAGTCAGAAAAATCCCTATGACTCTTATGGTTTACTTGTCGACCATCCTGCCACCCTCCAGGTAGGACTGTGATGTGGTGTGATATGGTGTGATGTGATGTGTTGTGATGTGATGTGATGTGTGGACAGGTGTGTGTGCGGTGTCCCTTTGACTACGGCATTCTGGACGGTCTGCTGCTGCTGCTGAGGGAGCTGGTGCCTCAGGTAGACATGCCCGTGGCCCAGCTCTACATCGAGACCGGCATCTGGGGCGCCATGTGGCACCGCGTCGCTCAGGCCCTGCAGGTAGGTCTGTGAATGAATGACTGCCTGGCTGTATGGCTGACTGACTGTATGGCTGTTTAACTGATGGCTGTCTGACTGTGTGGCTGTTTGACTGATGGCTGTCTGACTGTGTGGCTGTTTGACTGTGTGGCTGGCTGGCTGTATGGCTGACTGACTGCATGGCTGACTGACTGTATGGCTGTTTGACTGATGGCTGTGTGGCTGTTTGACTGTGTGGCTGGCTGGCTGTATGGCTGACTGACTGCATGGCTGACTGACTGTATGGCTGGCTGGCTGACTGACTGCATGGCTGACTGACTGCATGGCTGACTGACTGCATGACCGACTGACTGCATGGCTGGCTGCATGGCTGACTGACTGCATGACTGGCTGGCTGACTGACTGCATGGCTGACTGACTGCATGGCTGACTGACTGTATGGCTGACTGGCTGCATGGCTGGCTGCATGGCTGGCTGCATGGCTGGCTGACTGCATGACCGACTGACTGCATGGCTGGCTGCATGGCTGGCTGACTGCATGACTGGCTGACTGCATGGCTGACTGACTGCATGGCTGGCTGACTGACTGACTGCATGGCTGACTGACTGCATGGCTGACTGACTGCATGACTGGCTGACTGACTGACTGCATGGCTGACTGACTGCATGACTGGCTGACTGGCTGACTGCATGGCTGACTGACTGCATGGCTGACTGACTGCATGGCTGGCTGGCTGCATGGCTGGCTGGCTGCATGGCTGGCTGGGCTGCATGGCTGACTGACTGCATTTTCGACTGACTGCATGCTGCTGCCCGCATGCTGCGGCTGACTGACGACCCGACTGACTGCATGGCTGACCTGACTGCCCCCGGCTACTGACGCAACCCGGCTACTTGACTGTATGGCGCTGGCCCTTACTGTCGGCGGCTGGTTGGTACTTCGGCTGACTTACTGAAACCTGGCTGACTTACTGACTGTCGCTGACTTACTGTCTGGCTGGCTGTGTTCCCGTTCCATTTCTTCGTTCCCCCTCTCTCTTCCTTCTTCCCTGTGTCCTTTCTGCTGGGTTGTAATATTCCTTCTGTCTGTCCATCCATCCACTCCATTTGTCGGCCCGCCCTGCACTCATCCGTTTCACCAATCCTCCCTCCTCCACCTCCCTCCTCTTCTATCACTTTCCCTCCATCGTTTTATTCCTTCACCATTCATCCCTCCTCAATTCCCTTCCTTCGGCGGTTTAAACCCCCTCTCTTCCATCTATCCACCCCTCTTCTTTTCTATCATCCATCCATTCAAACCCTTTCCCTCAATGTCATCCTCAGTCCAATCCGTCCTCCTTTCATCTATTCATCCATCTCTCCATCTTATTTCCCCCTCTTCCTACTTCATCCTCCTCCCTCCACCATCCCCTCTCTTTTTCCCTCCCTTTATCCAACTTCCCCCATCCTCCTCCATATTTCTTCCTTTACCTGGCCCCCGATCAATTAGGGCTTGCTTGGGGGGATACTGCCTTTTGCTCTTACTCGCATTTAAAAAGAAAAGTACTGTGTTTATCTCAAATTTAAAATAAAGATTAAAATACTAAGTTTCACACAAAAAGCAAAGAAATAAAATAAAAACTGCAAAAATATCGAACAGATCATGTCCGTTTCACATCGCATTAATGTTAACCAAGGATCACGCATTTCAAACTGCACGAATTTTATTATCTACAATATAAAGCATAACAAATTCCCTTCTGTGCATGTAAAAATACCCGAATGTTTATCACCCCAAAGAAATATCTCGATTCCCAAAAAGCAATGGCCTCATTTTTCCCCCGTTCTCAACAGAATTTTAGGTTCACCGTGAAGAATTTGCGATGCGCCTTTTTACCCCACTTGTTAAGGTATCCACATTCCAACTTCAGGAAAGGCCCCACTTAAATCTTCCCCAAAGTGAGATGTTTACTATCTGTCCATATCATAGTAACTAGTTTTAGTTATTAGGTAAACATAATTTTATGATCAAGGCGTGTTTACAGGTGACGATCGCCGTCCAATCATTTACCGATCCACGACATCGAGGGGGAGAGTCAAGGTCAGGGGAGGGGGTAAGAGCAGCGGGTCGGGGGAGTTCATGCCCCCTGACTGGGATCGATGTCACCACAGGGCTGAGGGCCCGTGCTGCAGATCGCTGTGTCGGTCTTCACCAAGGTGTGTCCGTCTGTTTGCCTTTTTAAAATGTTTTTTTATTTCTGTCTGTACTAAGCTGAGTGGATAGAGTGTGTGGCTTCTATCCCATATGTCCATGAAGTTGTCGGTTCAAATTTCAGAAGCAGGACTTGGTGAATTCAGGGTAGGGAAATCCGGTTCAAAAATGAAAGTTCAGACCTGCCAGTGACTTATTTCCCTTTGTATTTGTAGTTGGGGGACGGGATAGCTCAGTGGTGGGAGCACTCGCTTTCCCCCAGCCAATTTAAGCAGCGCGAGCGAGGTTACCAGTTGGATGGAGTGACCAGTATTGCGCGCCTTGGCTTCAGTACAGTTTCCCGCCAGTTTCACCCATTCTGTAAAAGGGTACCTGCCTCTTTAGGGTTCAGGGAAGCAAAGCAGCGAGGAGAGGAGATGGGCGCCGCGCTCAACCCCCCACGCCCCTCCCCCCCCCACCCCCCCCCACAAAATGCTGGCCCTAGAGAATTATGTCTCTGATGCTCGCTCCCCTACCACCTTATAGGTAGTGTACTCCTTTACCTTACCTTACTAAGCTGATTGATAGAGTGTTTGGCTACCATCCTTATGTCCAAGAAGTTGTCGGTTCAAATCTTGAATCAGGACTTGGAATTCAGGTTAAGGCAATCTGTTCAAAAATGAAAGTTCAGACCTGTCCCACTGACTTATTCCCTTGTATCTGTAGTTGTTGTACCGTTTTTAAGTCTCTGCAGATTTCTTCTCTAAGCGCGAAATTGGGGCAGCTGTTATTCCGGGAGAGGCAGCGTCGCCACAAGAGCACGCCACCCCATTGTTTGTTTTGTTTCATTTCCTGTTTCCATGTGCATTTCTTTCCTTATGAGATGTGGCTTTTTTCCTCAAATTTGCCTGGTGCATGGACAGTTGTGGGTTCTTTTATGTGCACTAAATGCGTGTTGCACTTGGTCCTACCCTTCGTTTATTGTCATTATCAGAAAGATTAGCACCCATAACCACCCTCTTATAGGTCTAGGGATGGGGGCCCAAAATTTTCGAGCACTAACGTGGGACCTGAACCATGAATTTTCACTTTCTAGCAGTGCGTTAAACCTCTAGACCACCTAAATCACCGTGTATAGAAGAAGAAAAGTTTCGCTATTTTATACAAAATTGTGTCACCTGTGACCTGTGCACGGCAGAATATCAAATACACATTCCATTCTTGTCAGCTTTTGCTGGTCGACAAAAACGCAAATGCCCAGCGCAAGTTAAAACGTGTTCCGCCTTTCAGAAGAGTAGGCCATTTCATGCCCCTAGATGAGCAGAGTGGATGACAAAATTTCAAGAATCTCATGCACACAGGAGTCTGCACAGACACTCATCATCTGAATGGGATTGTTGCACCTAAGAGTAGGCTATAAAAAAGAAAAACAACCCAAAAAAACAATGCATACGCAAAATCACACCCTGTGTGACCTCTGGAGCCCCAAGCTTTAGGAACTGGAAAAAAAAAAAAGAAACTATTTATGATGTGTGCGTGTGTGTGGTGTGTGTGTGCACATGCTCACCGCAGCGCATGTCTTGTTCATGCACATCCGCGTGCGCGTTGGTTCGCGAATTGATGGTGCGGACGTTGACAGGAAGACGTACCAGTGTCCTGCCTAACCTTGCCACAGCAGACAGCAACCGACATGTTGAACTCCTGGTGCACCTGCTGCACCCCTCCTTCCTCACAACATCACCCACAGTTGATCAGTCCCTCCCTCCCGTCCTGCCCTGCCGCCTCCTGCCTTCCCTACTCCCTCTCCTCCCTCCCTTCTTTTCTTCTTCTGTCCAGCCTTTCCCCTCATCTTGCTTCTCCCCTTCCTTCTTCTGTCCTTCCTTTCCTTCCTTCCTTCCTTCCTTCCTTCCTCCTTCCTTCCTAACCTTCCTTCTTCCTTCCTCCTTTCTTTCTTTCTCTTTTCTTTCCTTTCGTTCATTCTTTTTTCTTCCTTTCTTCTCTTTCCTGCCTCCTCTTACCTTTCTTTCTTCCTTTCTTTTCCGCCTTCCTTCTTTCTTCTTCCTTCCTTCCTCCCTCCCGTCCGTTCCTTCCTTCTTTCCTTCCTTCCTCCCTCCCTTCCTTCCTTTCCTTCTTTCCTTTCCTTCCTCACTCCCTTCCTTCCTTCCTTCTTTCCCTTCCTTCCTTCTCCCTTCCTTCCTTTCTTCCTTGCCTTCCTGCTTCCTTCCTGGCCTCCCTTCCTATCCTGCTTTCCTTCCTTCCTTCCTGTCCTTCCTTTCCTGCCTCCCCCCTTCCCCCAATCCTTCCTTCTGTCTTTCCATCACAACAATACAGACAGGGTAATCCTTCTTTTCTTCTCCTTCCTTTCTTTCTCCTCTCCTCCCCCCTTCCTCCCCCTCTCCTCCCTTACCTACCTCCCTCCTCCCTTCCTCCTCCTCTTATCCCTCCCTCCCTTCCTTCACAAACATTATATACTGACAGGTTATTCTTCCTTGCTTCCTCCCTCCCTCCTTCTTTCTCTCTCTCCCTCCATTCCTTCCTTCTTTTTTTTCCTGTTTCATCCTTCCTTCCTTTCTCCGATCGATGTCAAAACAGCTAAGATATTTCTTTAATTAACGTCGTTCACATAGAAGACTTACTAAAATACAGAAAGCAAATCAATCCATCCATTTCATTTTCTTTCAACATAAGTTGCAGAAGTAAAGTTTCAGAGCTGTCATCTTATAGTGTAAATCATTGTCCAGCAGCTTGCCTGTTTGTTTGAATTGCTATTATGGAATGTTTTTCGTTTCTTGGATTTTATGTATTTTTAAGTTGATTTTGTTGGCTGGGGCTTTGTTTAAGATAAAAAAAAAGTATAATTAATATAATTTTTTGTGTGTTTTTTATTTTGTTCCTTGCTAGAGGTTTGCGTTCACCATTGTGAGATTTTTTGCATATACAGCACTTTTTTTTGACCAGCCTTAAGGAGCCGTATTCTGACTTCAGAATGGATGTTAAACACCACGTGCATGCTTTTTTAAAAAAAATATGATACTGTTTTCACTGGGCCATCTGTTTATGTGTTTTCACTGGGCAAGCAACGTCCTACTTTTTCCAACATCGGAACGGCTTTAATCAAATGCACACAGATGTTCTGCATGTGTTCGCGACATGGGACTCCGGTTAAAGTCTCATTTGAAAGACTTTTGGGGGAGAGTGAGTCGCACTGATGTTTAACTCCAGGGGAACAAATCCACTTGAACAAGGCATCTGATGGTAGCTCACTAATCACCCTGGGATCATCTCAATCTGGTCATCATATGTGCAACAATGCAATTCTCTCACCACCAGAACATGCTAATCCTGTCCCCAATATATTTTGGAGGCGTGGGGTTGGGGGTTGGAGGGGTGTTGTTTTATGACCTAGAGCTCCAAGGTTGACACAATGGTGAAATTTTGCGTATGCGACCATTTTTTCCACCATGAAGGAAGCCGCATTCCTGCTCAGAAATCAGTTGTTTAGATCGATACATTCTCCCTGCAGGTACAGAGAGGGGCAGCTACTGCGTGAAGACATCCTGCTGGCCATGCACACAGCTGGGTGCTTCCCTTTGCTGTGGACATCAACGAAGAGCTGCCTGCTGAAATTCAGATGTAATGATTCTGTATGAGTGTGTCCCGTCTGTTGATCGTATGAATGGATGATTGATTGTATGTGTAATGATAGTGTTTTGCCTGTTGATCATATGATGATTGAGTAGGATTGATTCATGCGAAAAGATGGACATTGAATGATTGGTTTTGTCTGTTTGATAATATATGGATAGATTGTGGTATGGATTGATTCACTGTGAAAGATGGACATTGTAATTCTGATCAAATGATGCTTTGTTGTATATGTAAGTATTCAGTGCTAAATGAATTCTATATATAATTATTTAATATTATATGTAATGGTCCTGTTGTTTCGAGTGTGGTTGATTGTATGGGGGATTGATATTTATATGTAATAATCCTGTTTTTGTTGTGTGTCATTTGATCATATGGTGGATTGATTTGTAAATAGATTGAATCGGTGAGGAATGATGACAATGCAATGACCGTGATTGTCATGATTCATTTGCTGAAGAAAAAAGTGAATTCTTTGACTTTTTTTTTGGTTTTGGTTTTTAATGGAAATAGTTGCTGTCCTATGATAGGAATAAACATAGGTGTGGTGTGTGTTGAAAGGGGGATTATGTATGGTGGAGAGTTTAGAGGTTTTTCCCACTAGCTTACACACACACACACACACACACACACACAACACACAAGACACAAAAAACACACACACAAAAGACAAAACACAAACACACGAAGACACAAACACACACACCACAAAACACACAAACACACAAACACATCAAATGCACCTCACCACCACAAGAGGAAGGTGGCAGAATGGGTTCAGAACGCTGGTCTGCCGTGTTTGAAGAACGTGAGGTATTCGCCCTCTCCCTTTCTCCCATCTGATTGGAAAGTGGACGAGCGGCAAGTGTCCAGCAGGTGGACCATAAAAACAAGGAACAGTCCTTAGGTTCAATTCCACCCAACACAAAACACACACACATACACACACACACACACTCTCGTCCTCCTCTCTCTCTCTCGCTCCTCTTTCTCTCTCTCATCTCCATCTCTCAATCTTCATCGTCTCTCAATCTCTCTCTCTCTCTACGGTCTGTACTTGAGTATTATTCTTCTGTTCAAAATTTTCCTATGACAACATGTTTTGGGAAATGTTTGATTATATACCACCACCCCCTTCAATGAGGGCCAAGGCCTATAATGAATACAACTTTCCATTTGCATTCGCATTTCTCTGCCTCTCTCTCTCTCGTCTCTCCTCATCTCTCTCACTCTCTCTCCATCTCTCTCTCTCTCTCTCGCTCTTCTCTCTCTCACATTCTCTCCTCTCATCTCTCTCTCTCCTCTCACACATGTCATCTCTCTCTCTCTCATCTCTCTCTGTCTGTCTTTCCACCTCTCTCTCCATCCTCTCTCTCGAACACTTCTCTCTCTCTCTCTCTGTGTCTGTCTGTCTGTCTGTCTGTCTGTCTGACGCTCTCTCTATATATATATATATATAACCCTACGCTCGGGACTGGATGTCAAAAAAAAAAAAAAAGCACAAGGTGCTTATTCATCATTCCATCCACGAAAAAAAGATTTTGTCATGTCCCCCCCCCCCCCCTCCCCCAATCCACACGCAACCCAGACTCACTCCCCCCCCTCCCCCCCACATCAACCACATCACACACCTCACTGCACCGTGCCCCCCCCCCCCTCCCCCCGCCACTCACCCCAATCAATACACACGCACCAAACTCACCCCTCCCTCTACTAACCACACACTCACATCACTCTCACAACGCCGTCTCCTCCTCTCTTGCAGCTGCCTGTCTCCTCATCAGCTGTTGCCGTCACGGCTGCTGGCCCTGCACGGAACACCTTGACGGGGAAGATCCTGAGACGCCGGTGGGGTTGATGACGCGCCTGGTGCTGGCAACCCCAACTATCCGTCCACAGTTCGCCTCCGCTTCAGCCGACCTGAAGGTGCGTCGTCTTCTTCTTCATACTTCCTTTTATGTCATGTTTATCTCCCGGGAGGTTTTGACATAGATGAGCCCTTATCCATGTCTTTCTGAGTTGAGCTCCCTCCTTATTTATGGTGGGGGATGGGCGAAAACACCCATTTCCTATCTAAGACAACTGCAATACAGGCAGCCCAGGTTTTTGCTAGGTCTTCCGTTGGGTCTCTTTTCCACCCACATGAAGTTCATTTCTCTTTTTAGAAGTGTGGGTCTGCTTCCGTTGAACGTGCCTTCAAAACCAGCGCATCTATTGCTACAAGCTACAGACTTCATATCATCACTTGCACATCTCCATATTCTTCATTCTGATCCCATCTTCCCAATTTGATCTATCGTAGCAGTCAGTTTCACAGCTTTTTCAACAAACATTCAACGGTTTTTTGTGAAAACCCACAACCAAAACCAGCATACAGGAAACAGTCTGATGCAGTCCTGTATATCAGGCATCGTCTTCTCCAGTGGATTTTTTGATTTCCGAGCAGACCTTGCAATTATTTCCATTTCGTTCAAGACTCACAATCCTGTTTCTGACAAGCTAACTCAGATTTTGCTTCGCAGCTCATCATCACTCCCAGGTAAGCAGAATTCGTCTACCCACTTCACTCTTCCCTGTTCAAATTCCAAGCTCCTCTTTCCTGCATCGTTATTGTCTTCATCCTCTTATTCATACAACTGGTTCAGACAAATACTACTGTACTTCTTCATCAGACTTTTTTAGCTTGAGCAATCTTATGACACACCAATAATGACATTTGGAGCATTTGACCGAAATTGTTCCCTACACCTTTGAGGCAGACACGCACATGTGTATTTTGCCTTGCACTCTATGTGTTCTGCGGTCTTTTCCAAGTGTCATTGCTTTGTTCATGTCCACATTTACCTTCATTCTCTGTTTCAGTTGGAGTTGTTTGATGGGTGTTGGGTTGCAGTGTATTGCCACAAGAGCTCGCCACCCGTTTAAAAAAAACAAAAAAGAAGTTCCTGTCTGCATGTAGGGTTATTTACTGTGATGGCGAATATTGTTTTATTTTTATTCAAACTTTTTGCCACGGAAACTAAAATTGCTTGTGGGTACTTTAAAATTCCGTTTACTAGTATTTGCATCGCAAGACCTGTGTTTATTGTCTCAACCTAAAGACTAGCGCCCGCTGGACCACTGGAACAAGAAGAAAGTCCAGCATCAGAATGGAGTTGAACCCACGATCTCTCTGACCCCTCCTCCTACTCCTCGTTCACTTTACACATCAGATGTGTTTTGGAAAAGAAAGGTGAATTTAATTTCAAGTCAGTCAAAAACACTTTAATCATCCCATGAAGGGCAATTACAAAACTTAGTCCTTTCAGCTCCTCTCATGGGCTGAAACAGCTTGGTTTGCAGGGTTAACTCCATCAGCCCACACCATCTTCCTCAGGTTGATGATAGTGTGCATCGTTTAAGATGGCTCGCCAGTCCCTGGTTTTCTTAACCACAGGGTAGAAGGAGAATGAGTTTCAGCTTTGTGGATATGTTTGGTGATTAAGCCTGTTGTTGAGCCCTGAGCAGAGTCCCCCCTTAGAATTATGACTTGTTTTCACTTTGGAGATTGTGGTAGTCTTCCTTCTCTACTCTGGGTCAGGCATTAGATTTGATGATTGTCTTCTTTTCCGTAGAAGGTAAGCGTTTTTTGCTCAAGGTTATTGTTTTTCATTTCTCACTTGCCCACAAGAGTGCATACCCACTAAACCACCCTATCAACCTCTGTGAATTGTCTCCACCTGTACACCCTCTCGTTCCCTTCGCTCTGCCTGCAGATTTCTTGTGCTTACAAACCCTTTTCACAGATCAACCAGTCCACTGTTGGCCGTACGCGTCTTTCTCTTGTTTGTGGTCCAACATTTGGAATGGCCTCTCCCAATCTCTCTTCGCCAAAGGTCTTCTTGTGACTCTTTTAAATCTGGCTCAGAAGACATATTTGTTTCAAACCTAAGAATTTCCTCTCCTGTTTTTCATTACATTCGCTAATGCCTGCTTTTCAACAGCCAAAAAATTCACACCCTGCAAAGTGTATAGCGTGGTGGTGTGTGAGGTGTGTCGTGTGTGTGAGTGTATTTGTGTGTATTCTGGACATGTTTAGAACTATTACTTGCTATTGGTTGCATGACAGTGTAAGATGAGTTGAGAGTGCAAGCGCTTTGATTGTCTGTGCAAGATACAGCCTATATAAATTCCATTTGTTATTTTATTATTATTATTATTATTATTATCTAGATGTGGTGTAGCGTGCAGTGCCACATTTTTGTGTGGGGGTGTCCTGTCGGAAGGACAAGCCGCTGTCAGTGGTGTGCGACATGTGTCCACACCACTCACACTGGTGCGCACCTCGCTCCAGAACACCTGGTTGCAGGATCATCTCTGTCCTCAAGGGGCCAAAGGTACCGTCGCATCGTCGTCGTCCCAGCTGTCTTGATTGTGTAAGTCTGTATGTGTTTTAGATTTCTTTATATGTGTGTGTGTGTTTTTGTTTCGACAAACTACCACATTTCCACTCTCAGAAGAATCTTGCGCATCTTCTGGCCTGAGACCATCTCCAACCAAGAACTTTGCACCCATTGCAACCAGGAAAGCATGGACACCATCATCATGCCATAGGAGATGGATAGGCCATATCTGCCGTCGGGAACGGAAAACATCGCCCGAACAGCCCTCCACAGGACACAGAGGGAAAACGCAAACGAGGAACGACCCAAAAAACACTTGGCGTCGACTGTCGAAGCAGAGCTGAAGACCTTCCAACATACCTTGGGAACCATTCAGAAGCTGGCCCAGGACAGACAGGGTGGAGAACATTTGTTGCTGCTCCTACGTGCCAATATGGCACAAAGGCATTGAAGAATGATGATGATGAAATGGATGATAAGAAGATGTGTTGTTGTTGTTGTGTTTTGTTTGCTTGAGTTCTTACTTCCACTTCAAGTGATATTAGACCAATAGGAAGAAGGATTATGAGAAATGTAAAAAAAAAGGGGGGGGGGAGAGGAAGTATGTGTATGAATGAGCAGTGATGTAAGTTGCGAGCGTTCTTAGAGTCAAGAAGAGATAAGGAGAGAGAGAGAGAGAGAAAGGAGAGAAGAAGAGAGAGAGATGAGCATTATGATGTGTTTACGTGTGTGTGAAATCTGTGAGTTTTGTGTTTGTGCCTTTTGTTGTAAGTGTTCGTACCTCAGCTAGAACTCGAGGTTCACCATGTGAGAATTTAGCGTATGAGACCGTCTTTTGCCCACCATGAAGGTAGCCACATTCCTAACTTCAAAAAGTATGCTCGATAAGTTCATGTTTTCTAATCCCACCAAAATGTTGACAGAAGTACGGATACACAATCCCTACTTTAATAAAGGGAGAAAACTCTCTTTCCCGTGCTCTGTGCACATTTGTATGCTACCGAAACCCAGAAGTGGTGATACGGAGGAGGGCTAGTGATTTGTTGATACCCTGTAGCGGTTAACCATAGGGAAAAGGTTAATGTGCTATAGTCACCTTCTGCATGTGAATCTAAACATGAACGGGAATTAAGGCACTGGCAAGTCTGCACCTGAAGTTGACCTGGGAGATTGTAAAAAAATCACCAGCCTTTAATCACCAGACGCCGGCCAAGATTCAAACCCATGACTTCATGGACCCACGAGATTTAAACGACAGCTGACGAATAACCAGTCATCATATGGTAACAGTTAGACTGTAATGGTTTTTTTTTATAATTCCTTGGCTATAGCTCTAGAGGTTCAGTGTTGAAATTTTTCGGATATGCGACCGTTTTTTTGCCCACCATGAAGGTACCTGCATTTCAACTTCAGGATAGTGATGATATGAATGATGACAAAGGGGATGACAAAGGTCACGTTGATGATAAACCTTTTGGCTGCTGAAGCTGGCATGAAGAACGACAGAGCTCATGTTTCAGGAGACTACCTCCCTAGACGTGGCTGATGAGTCCATCAGCGCGATGGTGAAGCTCGGATCTTGTGGACTGCTGGAAACTTGATGAAATAGACACCAGCTCTAACCCTGTCCTCATGCAGAGGTCAGGTCTACTGTCTGTTTGGTCGGTCCTGCTGCTGTCCACTTTTCTCTTGCTCTCTTTCCTCCCTGTCTGTCTCACTGATGTGTCTGTCCACTTTCTCTGTCTCAGTCTTGGCTGACTGGCTAGTCTGTCCGTCTGTGCATGCTGTCTATATCTTTGGTCTGTCCCTGTCTCTCTGGTCTAATCTCTGTCTCTGCAGTCTGTCTCTCTGTCTGTCTATATCTTTGTCCTTCTGCTATCTGTCTGTCTCTATCCCTTTGTCTGTCTGCTGTCTCTCTGTGTCTCTGTGTATGGCGTATGTCCTGTCAGTCTCATTCGTCTCTGGCTGGCTGTCTGTCTGACTGTCTGTCCTTTCTCTCTCTCTCTCTCTGTTTCACTGTCTCTGTATTGGGGGGGGGCCGATCAACGTAATGCCGAAGTGGAAGACGTAGGAAATTGCTCAGTATTATTGTGAATTAGTAGCTAGTTTTAAGTGGCCTTAGTTTTTTCATTGTTTAGCCATACAGTTAAGATAAGGAGGATGGGAATATCGCTGCAAATTGTACAAGGCTAGTCTGTGGGACATTGCGGCAGTATTCGCCTGCTTTCATGACGAAACGGCAAATTCAATCGCCCATGCAATCGTCCTCTGACGCTAAAAAGTGGCGAGACGGTGTCTTGTTAGACTGGACCTCTCTATCTAGTTCTGGGGGGGGGCCTTTTCTTCGTGTGGTGATGTGGAGACAGAACCCTGGACCTCCGTCAAGGACAAGCTGAGGCAAACCAGCCTGACGAGTGGGTGCCGGTGTCGTAGCACTATCACAGGAAAAGCTGCAGGAAAACCAAAGTTAGTGCAGATATGGCCCGCCAGCACACCAACAACTGTACACAGTAGACATGAATGTCCTCTCCTACAGAAGCTCCTGAGGAAAACATACACACCGATGAGGCCAAGATGGAGAAAGTGGAGAATTTGCTAAAGACCAACAACAGAGACGATGAGGAGTCAAATACAAATGTTGAACAAACAGTGTTGAAGCCTGAAAGATGAAATGTGTGATATAGACAAGACATGAACAATCTTGGACTGAAAAATTAAGTTAAAGCAATCAAAAACCAGAACTGATGGAACAGAGTGGAAAAACTAGAAAGAATGCAGACTTTCTCGAATGCCGGACAAGACAGAACAATATCATTATACAATGGCATGGAAAAGAACAAGTAATGAGACTGGAACTGATTGTGAAAATGTTCGAGGAAAATCACTTCTTTCCGAAAAAATGGATGTAGCAGATTTAAGTTGATAGTGTGCACATATTAAATTCAAAACCCAATCCCCCATTATTGCCAGGTGTTGTTTTTATCAAGAAAGACTTAGTGAATAAAGAAGGCCTAAAACTCGTTTGAAAGGTACAAGGATTTATGTAGACCGACGATTTTCAAACTGTATTAGAGATAATAGGCACAACTGAGCCCCATCCTTAAGATTGCTAGGGCAGAGGGAAAAATGTGAGAAAGGCTTTGATCATTGATCTTACTGGCGAAAGGATGACCCTCTAATGAACTTAAAAAGAAGGGAATAGCTTGTTAGGCCGGCCCGAATACAGGTCATCCTGCCATAGTCCTCAATTTCACAGGGGGATAGGAAAAGAAACAGACACCAAGGTCACCGGTCATCATCAGATAGAACACCTGATGTAATAGGCGCTTAAGCCAAGATGAGGCTCAGTTGTGGAGAAGTGAGGGAGTGACACATTTCCATGTGAAGGCAAGACAAAGACAGTCTGACTTGGCCTAGGTCTAACACCAGCCTGACCATGAGTGGTTGTAGGCATCTTCCATTAAATGACCTTCTTTAACTGCTGTTGAAAGCATGAATGCTGTGTCTTGTCATGACAATGTCATTGGTGAAAGTGTCTAGTCTTGAGGGGTGTGTATCAATTGAATTGTGGTAATACAGATAAAACAAATAAAATTTTTTCATTTTTTCCTTGGAACGACATGGATTGTTGTCAAAAAACGGGACAGTCTGATAGAGAATTTTGTATCTTATGCTCGTAGTTTTGATTTTATATGTCTGACATAAAACATTCCTGGAAAATGTCCAGCCAGATTGTTTTTACTGGCTATAAGGCCTTCTGAAAGTCGGCCATTAAAGTTATGCCAACAAGGGAGTCGCGTTTTGTTTTCTATGTGTTAAGTTTGTTTAATACGGCATGAGTTAACTACCTTGTGAATTGTTTAGATGTTCCATATCCTAATATTTGCACTTTCTCTAGTGACAAATTCTGTTTGGTACATAAAAGAAATGTTTTTGCATGTCAGTGTTGTATATTCCCCCTGAAGGTTCGTCGCCTTTTTAATAAATGTTTGAACAAAGATAAATGGAATTGCTATGATTGGAAGAAAGTTTAGTAAATTGTTGGGTGGTGACACTGGATGAAGTAGATTAAATACTATGTGGAGACTTAAACACAGACCCCAAACGTTTCTTGTCACCAGTAGTAAATTATTTAGTTCAGATGTCCAAGTAAAAAGTATTCTCTCAGCAGCATCGAAATCTGAAGATTGTGTTACTCAACATTATGGAAAATTACTATTGAAAAAGGCACTGCTCTTAGTTTACAAATTCTAAATGCGTATGTAATGTGACCAACAAGGACGCTATACAAACATCTCTGAAGGAGGATTAGAGTTAATTATTATTTTTAGTGTCAGATGATTTGTTTTCTCAGATTTTTTTGACTCATTTCGTATGATTTGTTGCGAGCGTTCTGATTCCGATCACCTTCTGTTGAATTATATATTAAATCCATATAATAAAACAGGTGTGAAACTGTAAGCCATCCCTGTTATGGAAAAGTTGTATGGGATGAAAACAAACTCTCAGTTTAAAAGAAAATCTCCAGATGTGAAACATGTGTGGAAATTTTTATTAATGCCTTTCAGATGATTGTGATGAGAACATTAATGAGCTTTAGATTGTTAAATGGTTTCATAAAAGCCAGTGCAAATGTATGCAGAAACAGTTACATATCAATAAAGTCCCATTCAATGATACTTGGTTATTAATAATGATGTAAAAGTATGAAATATAAGTCAGAAAACTTCTGAGACTCCGAAAACATTAAGAAAAGAGGACAAAAACGTGTACTGTGTCTCAAGAAGAATATACCAAGCATGCTTAACGAAAAAAAGAAACAGTATAATAAGACTTACTTGAAGATATGATGTCACTATCTCTTCTCAAATCCAGTTCTGGAAAAGTGTTAAGAAGGCGTCATTATAGAAAAAGTCATCCAAAGATAGTATATCAGTTGACAGATGTTTTCAACATTTCAAAACCCAAGTGGAGAAAGACTCATAGCAACTCATGATTACTGATAGTGGACAGTGATGGAACTGAGGACGGATTTTTGATCGTCCTATACAAAAGATGAGATATTAGGGGCACTAGAAAATTTAAAGAGTGAAAAGCAACCGTTCCTATCAAAACAATCCGTGAATGCTAAAATGGAGGGAAAATATTGTGCTTTTCCTTCACAACTATTCAACAAAATTTTTGATGATCGGTCTTTTTCCAGAATAAACTGGGCTGAATCTATAATAACAACGTTGCATAAAAAGTTGCTGTTGATAACCCTAATAACTACCTGTGGAATTTCTCTTACAGACCTAATTAGTAAGTTATATAGTACTATTAATAACACTCGGTTACAAGAATGGGTTATGAAGAATAATATTACAGGTGACACTCAAGCTGGTATTTAAGAAGGATACTCCCTATCATCATATGTTTACTAACTCTGCTTTGCGATTGACTAGAAACAGTTGCTCAAAACCGTAAGCTCTATGTAGCATTTATTGACTTTGAAAAAGCATTTTGATTTCTGTACCAGGAACTTGTTTGTGGCCTAATCTCCTAAAAAAATGGTGTGAAGGTAACCTATTACGATGTATGATAGCCATGTATCAGAATGTCAGAAGCAGAATAAGGATGAGGAACTAAAGTGACCTGACATAATGATACTGTACCACAGTGTTAACACAGGGTGATGTATGTAGCCCCTTTATTGTTTTCCTGTTTTTTATCAATGAGTTAACAGAGACATCAACAATAAATGGTAAACATGGTGCCACGGTTCCACCCCCCAAGATTTCTCAGAGTTGTTTAATCTTTCTGCTTGCTGATGATGTTATCTGCATCTGAAACAGTCGTGTAGGTATTACAAAAGCAGTAAACAGTCTTAAACAGGAGCTTCAACAGCACTGTATCTTAAAGTTAATCTAGAAAGAGTAATATAGTTGTATTCAGAAAAAGGTGGATATTAGCTGCTCATGAAAATGGTGTACAATGGAAATATCATGCCTTTGATTAATTTTATATAAATATTAGGAATCTGTTTTTCTACTAAGCTTATTTTCACAACTGCATGTAAAGATCTGACAAGTCGGGTAAACGAAGCTTGTTATTTGTGTTTGAAAAAAACTAACGAATATTTAATAATAACACTTTTGATTTGTTCATTAGAGAATTGACTCACAAATAACAACCACTGTGTTTATATGTTGCAGAAATATGGGCTTGGATGCAGCTTAACACATGTGAAATCAGTACACCTCTTTGCTTTAAAGCAGTTTTTAGCTTAGAATAACGTACACCAATAGACAAGTTTATAGTAAACTAATTGATACCCTCTCATCTTTTAATGCTGCTGTAAGATGCATAGATATTGGATTAAGATTTTGCATAAGAATGAAGAGCGAGTGCTACCATTTAAATCCTACAAGAGGCATTATGATCTAGATACAAGGGAAAAACCAATTGGGCATCAACAAATACTTTACCTGTATTTGTGAACTCGGGTTGGAATGTTGTCTCAATCAAGGAGTCGGAAATTGGTAGAGACTTATTAACGCATTCAGGCAAAGAATGCTTGACTGGCTGCCGATGGCAGGCTGAGTGAATCATATACAAAACAGTGAAAGATATCAAATTACAGACAATTTAAAGTTCGCATGATGTCAAAACCTTATCTAAACTTGTATAATGGATATCACACTTGAAAAGAATACTGTTCTAAGTTTAGACTTGGTGAACCAGATATATAATGTTCATAAATTTCAGATACAGAGAAACAATGATATTAGACGACGTCAGGCTGTTATGCCCATTATGAAAGACAAGCTCCCGAGGATGAATAAACACTTTGTCTTTGCGTCCAGAATTTTAGGATGTTAGGCAGAACAAAATCCCTGTTAAATATAGTAGACGCCAAATTTATTTAGACTACCTGTTACTCCTTGCATCAAGATCATCCTGAGGTGTGGCGCAGCCTCACTTTATATTGTGTGTAAAGCCGTCAGAAATAAGAGAGATAATGTTATCCAAAGTGATATTTGTAGCTGACTTGTGGTATACAGTATCATTATGGACGTGGTGTGTGTGTTGGTGTGTGTTGCGAGCGTCGAGTGTGTGTGTGTGTTGTGGTGTGTTAAAACTAAAAATACTAACGAGTTCGGCAACCCCCTTTCATGTATGGGCCATTGGCCTTTTTGTGAATAAATCGTTCGAGTTCGTGTTCGAGTTCTGTCCTCTGATCTCTATCTGTCTGACTGCTTTATCTGTCTGCCTCTCTTCTCTCCTCCCCTCTATCTTCTTCTGATGATTTTTTTTCTCTTTGCCCGTACTGTTACTGATAGTTCTCTTCTTCATGAGAATTGGCCATTTCAACGAGCTGTTATTAATACATGTGGGGCAACAACAGCCAAGGGATTATGAAAAGTCCATGATCTTTTTTCTTGTTGGTGTTTTTCTGTGGTGGGTGGGAAGGAGGGTTGTTTCTCATCTAGAAGCTCTGAAGTTCACCAATGGTGAGATTTTTTTGCATATGCACCATTTAGGTAGCCACATCCTGAACTTCCAGGAATGGTGTCTCCAAGTCAGCTCAAGAAGAGTGGTTTATTTAAAAAAAAAAAAATTTATTTATTCTTTATATCGAAGGATAAATGGAATAAGCGCTCATGTGCTTTTTTTTTTTTTCATCCAGTCCCCCGTGTGTAATGCGGTTTGTAAATTTTGTCCCACCGTCACACATGGCCTAGCTACTTTAGAAAAGCGGAACAGGATTTGACGCGAGCGCAAGAAGTTTTGCATGCGATCGCAATAAACGGGCCTCGGTTTATAAATCACACCGAAGAGGGGACTTTCCCGTGTGAAAACTTCCAGCGCTTGATTCCCTTCTGTATAGCAGAATATCAGATAAATGCACGTTAAAGATCCCGTCAATCATGGTCGGTGTTCGTTGGTTACGGAAACATAACATACCCATATACATCCCCAAAGTCGGAGAAGCAACCTTCATTGTGGCAAAAACGATCGCATACTGCAAACTCACGCCTTTGGCGAACATAGGAGCTCAAGCTGAGGAACAAATAAAAACAAAAATTTTTTTGGGGTCAGCCTTTTGCTGGTTCTGAAACAACCATTCATTTCTGCTATCTACAGCGCAACTAAGTGTTGATAGAGGTGTGTATGAATACATACTAAATCTAACTCCCTGATTTCAGTATACAGTCCCAACAACTTGTATTTGCATAAACTAACAGATTATATTTTTATTTACTTATCCTATTTAGATTTACATTAGTTAATAGATTGAAGAGAGAAGACAGAGAAAGAGTTGGAAATAGAAAATGTGATGTGTGTTGTTGTGTGTGTGTTGTGTGTTATGAGTGTGTTTTGTGAGTTGCGTGTGTGTTGGTTTGTGTTGTGTGTGTGTAGTACATGTGTTGTGTGTGTACATGTGTATGTGGTGTGTGGTGTTTTTGTGTTGTATGTGTGTGTGTGTTTGTGTGCATGTGTGTGTGTATGTGTGTTCACATGTTGTGTATATGCGTGTGAGTGTTGTTTGTGTTATGTGTGGGTGTGTGTTGTGTTCATTTTTAATTTATATTTAATCTTTGTATTTGTGTTGGGGGACGGGATAGCTCATTGGTCGTAGCACTCGCTTTCCCCCAGCCACGTTAAGCAGCGCGAGCGAGGTTACCAGTTGGATGGAGTGACCAGTATTGCGCGCCTTGGCTTCAGTACAGTTTCCCGCCAGTTTCACCCATTCTGTAAAAGGGTACCTGCCTCTTTAGGGTTCAGGGAAGCAAAGCAGCGAGGAGAGGAGATGGGCGCCGCGCTCAACCCCCCACGCCCCTCCCCCCCCCACCCCCCCCCACAAAATGCTGGCCCTAGAGAATTATGTCTCTGATGCTCGCTCCCCTACCACCTTATAGGTAGTGTACTCCTTTACCTTACCTTACTAAGCTGATTGATAGAGTGTTTGGCTACCATCCTTATGTCCAAGAAGTTGTCGGTTCAAATCTTGAATCAGGACTTGGAATTCAGGTTAAGGCAATCTGTTCAAAAATGAAAGTTCAGACCTGTCCCACTGACTTATTCCCTTGTATCTGTAGTTGTTGTACCGTTTTTAAGTCTCTGCAGATTTCTTCTCTAAGCGCGAAATTGGGGCAGCTGTTATTCCGGGAGAGGCAGCGTCGCCACAAGAGCACGCCACCCCATTGTTTGTTTTGTTTCATTTCCTGTTTCCATGTGCATTTCTTTCCTTATGAGATGTGGCTTTTTTCCTCAAATTTGCCTGGTGCATGGACAGTTGTGGGTTCTTTTATGTGCACTAAATGCGTGTTGCACTTGGTCCTACCCTTCGTTTATTGTCATTATCAGAAAGATTAGCACCCATAACCACCCTCTTATAGGTCTAGGGATGGGGGCCCAAAATTTTCGAGCACTAACGTGGGACCTGAACCATGAATTTTCACTTTCTAGCAGTGCGTTAAACCTCTAGACCACCTAAATCACCGTGTATAGAAGAAGAAAAGTTTCGCTATTTTATACAAAATTGTGTCACCTGTGACCTGTGCACGGCAGAATATCAAATACACATTCCATTCTTGTCAGCTTTTGCTGGTCGACAAAAACGCAAATGCCCAGCGCAAGTTAAAACGTGTTCCGCCTTTCAGAAGAGTAGGCCATTTCATGCCCCTAGATGAGCAGAGTGGATGACAAAATTTCAAGAATCTCATGCACACAGGAGTCTGCACAGACACTCATCATCTGAATGGGATTGTTGCACCTAAGAGTAGGCTATAAAAAAGAAAAACAACCCAAAAAAACAATGCATACGCAAAATCACACCCTGTGTGACCTCTGGAGCCCCAAGCTTTAGGAACTGGAAAAAAAAAAAAGAAACTATTTATGATGTGTGCGTGTGTGTGGTGTGTGTGTGCACATGCTCACCGCAGCGCATGTCTTGTTCATGCACATCCGCGTGCGCGTTGGTTCGCGAATTGATGGTGCGGACGTTGACAGGAAGACGTACCAGTGTCCTGCCTAACCTTGCCACAGCAGACAGCAACCGACATGTTGAACTCCTGGTGCACCTGCTGCACCCCTCCTTCCTCACAACATCACCCACAGTTGATCAGTCCCTCCCTCCCGTCCTGCCCTGCCGCCTCCTGCCTTCCCTACTCCCTCTCCTCCCTCCCTTCTTTTCTTCTTCTGTCCAGCCTTTCCCCTCATCTTGCTTCTCCCCTTCCTTCTTCTGTCCTTCCTTTCCTTCCTTCCTTCCTTCCTTCCTTCCTCCTTCCTTCCTAACCTTCCTTCTTCCTTCCTCCTTTCTTTCTTTCTCTTTTCTTTCCTTTCGTTCATTCTTTTTTCTTCCTTTCTTCTCTTTCCTGCCTCCTCTTACCTTTCTTTCTTCCTTTCTTTTCCGCCTTCCTTCTTTCTTCTTCCTTCCTTCCTCCCTCCCGTCCGTTCCTTCCTTCTTTCCTTCCTTCCTCCCTCCCTTCCTTCCTTTCCTTCTTTCCTTTCCTTCCTCACTCCCTTCCTTCCTTCCTTCTTTCCCTTCCTTCCTTCTCCCTTCCTTCCTTTCTTCCTTGCCTTCCTGCTTCCTTCCTGGCCTCCCTTCCTATCCTGCTTTCCTTCCTTCCTTCCTGTCCTTCCTTTCCTGCCTCCCCCCTTCCCCCAATCCTTCCTTCTGTCTTTCCATCACAACAATACAGACAGGGTAATCCTTCTTTTCTTCTCCTTCCTTTCTTTCTCCTCTCCTCCCCCCTTCCTCCCCCTCTCCTCCCTTACCTACCTCCCTCCTCCCTTCCTCCTCCTCTTATCCCTCCCTCCCTTCCTTCACAAACATTATATACTGACAGGTTATTCTTCCTTGCTTCCTCCCTCCCTCCTTCTTTCTCTCTCTCCCTCCATTCCTTCCTTCTTTTTTTTCCTGTTTCATCCTTCCTTCCTTTCTCCGATCGATGTCAAAACAGCTAAGATATTTCTTTAATTAACGTCGTTCACATAGAAGACTTACTAAAATACAGAAAGCAAATCAATCCATCCATTTCATTTTCTTTCAACATAAGTTGCAGAAGTAAAGTTTCAGAGCTGTCATCTTATAGTGTAAATCATTGTCCAGCAGCTTGCCTGTTTGTTTGAATTGCTATTATGGAATGTTTTTCGTTTCTTGGATTTTATGTATTTTTAAGTTGATTTTGTTGGCTGGGGCTTTGTTTAAGATAAAAAAAAAGTATAATTAATATAATTTTTTGTGTGTTTTTTATTTTGTTCCTTGCTAGAGGTTTGCGTTCACCATTGTGAGATTTTTTGCATATACAGCACTTTTTTTTGACCAGCCTTAAGGAGCCGTATTCTGACTTCAGAATGGATGTTAAACACCACGTGCATGCTTTTTTAAAAAAAATATGATACTGTTTTCACTGGGCCATCTGTTTATGTGTTTTCACTGGGCAAGCAACGTCCTACTTTTTCCAACATCGGAACGGCTTTAATCAAATGCACACAGATGTTCTGCATGTGTTCGCGACATGGGACTCCGGTTAAAGTCTCATTTGAAAGACTTTTGGGGGAGAGTGAGTCGCACTGATGTTTAACTCCAGGGGAACAAATCCACTTGAACAAGGCATCTGATGGTAGCTCACTAATCACCCTGGGATCATCTCAATCTGGTCATCATATGTGCAACAATGCAATTCTCTCACCACCAGAACATGCTAATCCTGTCCCCAATATATTTTGGAGGCGTGGGGTTGGGGGTTGGAGGGGTGTTGTTTTATGACCTAGAGCTCCAAGGTTGACACAATGGTGAAATTTTGCGTATGCGACCATTTTTTCCACCATGAAGGAAGCCGCATTCCTGCTCAGAAATCAGTTGTTTAGATCGATACATTCTCCCTGCAGGTACAGAGAGGGGCAGCTACTGCGTGAAGACATCCTGCTGGCCATGCACACAGCTGGGTGCTTCCCTTTGCTGTGGACATCAACGAAGAGCTGCCTGCTGAAATTCAGATGTAATGATTCTGTATGAGTGTGTCCCGTCTGTTGATCGTATGAATGGATGATTGATTGTATGTGTAATGATAGTGTTTTGCCTGTTGATCATATGATGATTGAGTAGGATTGATTCATGCGAAAAGATGGACATTGAATGATTGGTTTTGTCTGTTTGATAATATATGGATAGATTGTGGTATGGATTGATTCACTGTGAAAGATGGACATTGTAATTCTGATCAAATGATGCTTTGTTGTATATGTAAGTATTCAGTGCTAAATGAATTCTATATATAATTATTTAATATTATATGTAATGGTCCTGTTGTTTCGAGTGTGGTTGATTGTATGGGGGATTGATATTTATATGTAATAATCCTGTTTTTGTTGTGTGTCATTTGATCATATGGTGGATTGATTTGTAAATAGATTGAATCGGTGAGGAATGATGACAATGCAATGACCGTGATTGTCATGATTCATTTGCTGAAGAAAAAAGTGAATTCTTTGACTTTTTTTTTGGTTTTGGTTTTTAATGGAAATAGTTGCTGTCCTATGATAGGAATAAACATAGGTGTGGTGTGTGTTGAAAGGGGGATTATGTATGGTGGAGAGTTTAGAGGTTTTTCCCACTAGCTTACACACACACACACACACACACACACACAACACACAAGACACAAAAAACACACACACAAAAGACAAAACACAAACACACGAAGACACAAACACACACACCACAAAACACACAAACACACAAACACATCAAATGCACCTCACCACCACAAGAGGAAGGTGGCAGAATGGGTTCAGAACGCTGGTCTGCCGTGTTTGAAGAACGTGAGGTATTCGCCCTCTCCCTTTCTCCCATCTGATTGGAAAGTGGACGAGCGGCAAGTGTCCAGCAGGTGGACCATAAAAACAAGGAACAGTCCTTAGGTTCAATTCCACCCAACACAAAACACACACACATACACACACACACACACTCTCGTCCTCCTCTCTCTCTCTCGCTCCTCTTTCTCTCTCTCATCTCCATCTCTCAATCTTCATCGTCTCTCAATCTCTCTCTCTCTCTACGGTCTGTACTTGAGTATTATTCTTCTGTTCAAAATTTTCCTATGACAACATGTTTTGGGAAATGTTTGATTATATACCACCACCCCCTTCAATGAGGGCCAAGGCCTATAATGAATACAACTTTCCATTTGCATTCGCATTTCTCTGCCTCTCTCTCTCTCGTCTCTCCTCATCTCTCTCACTCTCTCTCCATCTCTCTCTCTCTCTCTCGCTCTTCTCTCTCTCACATTCTCTCCTCTCATCTCTCTCTCTCCTCTCACACATGTCATCTCTCTCTCTCTCATCTCTCTCTGTCTGTCTTTCCACCTCTCTCTCCATCCTCTCTCTCGAACACTTCTCTCTCTCTCTCTCTGTGTCTGTCTGTCTGTCTGTCTGTCTGTCTGACGCTCTCGTGATTAATGTATATAAAATTTAGAATCTGTTTTTCTCTAGCTTAGTTTCACAACTGCATGTAAAGATCTGACAAGTCGTGGAAAAACGAAGCTTGTTTATTTGTGTTGAAAAAACTACGAATATTGAATAATAACTCTTTTATTTGTTCATTAAGAATTTGATGCACAAATACAACCCACTGTGTTATATGGTGCAAAAAATATGGGGCTTGGATGCAGCTGTAACACATGTGAACAGTCACCCTCTTTGCTTTAAAGCAGTTTTTAGGCTTTAGTAGACGTACACCTAATGATCTTGTTTATAGTGAAACTAATGATACCCTCTCTCTGTTAATGCTGCTGTAAGATGCTTTAGATATTGGATTAAGATTTTGCATATGAATGAGAGCAGGCTACCATTTAAATCCTACAAGATGCTTTATGATCTAGATGTCAAAGGGAAAAAACAATTGGGCAACACAAATTACGTACCTGTTTGTGTGAACTGGGGTTTTGGGATTTGTTTGGCTCAATCAAGGAGTCGGAAATTGTAGAGAGTTTTTAAACGCTTTCCAGGCAAAGATTGATTGACTGCCGATGGCAGCAATGGAGTAATCATATACAAAACAGTGAAAGATTTAAAATGTACAGACAATTTATAAGTCGCTTTGAGCCCAAACCTTATCTAAAACTTGATATGGATATACACTTAAAAAGAATAATGTCTAAGTTTAGACTTGGTGTATCAGATATAAATGTTATAAATTCAGATACAGAGAACATGATATTGACGACGTCAGGCTGTTATGCCCCATTATGTAAGCAAGCTCCCGAGGATGAAGTACACTTTGTCTTGTGCTGCCCAGTTTGAGGATGTTAGGCAGAACTACATCCCGTTAAATATAGTAGACAGCCAAATTTATTTAGACTTTTGTTTACTCCTGGCATCAAGTCATCCTGAGGTTGTGCGCAAGCCTCACTTTATATTTGTGAAAAGCCTTCAGAATAGAGAGATAATGTTACCCTAAGTGATATTTTTGTAGCTGACTTTGTGGTATACAGTAACATGTTGGTCTGTGTGTGTGTGTGTGTGTGTGTGCGTGCGTGCGTGTGTGTGTGTGTGTGTGTGTGTGTTAAAACTAAAATACTAAGCAGTTCGGCAACCCCCTTCATGTATGGGCCAATGGCCTTTTTGTGAATAAATCGTTCGAGTTCGAGTTCGAGTTCTGTCTCTGTATCTCTATCTGTCTGACTGTCTTATCTGTCTGCCTCTCTCTCTCTCCCCTTCTATCTTCTTCTGATGATTTTTTTTTCTCTTTTGCCCTTCTGTTACTGATTTCTCTTCTTCCATGTAGAATTGCCATTTCAACAGCTGTTTTATACATGTGGGGGCACAACAGCCAAGGGATTTTGAAAAGTCATGATCTTTTTTCTTGTTGGTTTTTTTCCTGTGGGGGGTGGGGGAGGGGGTTGTTTCTCAGCTAGAGCTCTGAAGTTCACCAATGGTGAGATTTTTTTGGCATATGCGACCATTTAGGTAGCCACATTCTGACTTCAGGAATGGTGTCTCCCAAGTCAGCTTCAAGTGTTTATTTAAAAAAAAATTTATTTATTCTTTTATATCGAGGATAATGGAATAAGCGCTCATGTGCTTTTTTTTTACATCCAGTCCCCGTGTGTATGCGGTTTTGTAAATTTTGTCCCACCGTCACACATGGCCTACTCTTTAGAAAAGCGGAACAGGATTTGACGCGTGCGCAAGATGTTTTGCATGCGTTCGCAAACGGGGCCTCGGTTTATAATCTCATCCGAAGGACTTTCCGTGTGAAACTGCCAGCGCCTTGATTCCCTTCGTGTATGCAGAAGATCAGATATATGCACGGTAAAGATCCCGTCATTCATGTCGGTGTTCGGTGGGTTACGGAAACATGAACATACCCAGTATACATCCCCAAAGTCGGAATGTAGCAACCTTCATGGTGGGCAAAAACGATCGCATACGCAAAATCTCGCCATTGGCGAACATAGGAGCTCTAGCTGAGGAACGAAATAAAAAAACAAAAGTTTTTTTTGGGGTAGCTTTTGCTGTTCTGAGTACAACCATTCCATTTCTGCTATCTACAAGCAACTAAGTGTTGGATGAGAGGTGTGTATGAATACATCTATATTTCTAACTCCCTGATTTCAGTATACATCCCCAAAGCTGTATTTGCATAAACTAGATTTATTTATTTTTATTTACTTATCTATTTAGATGTGTACATGAGTTAGATAGATTGAAGAGAGAAGTCAGGAGAAAGAGTTTGGAAAGAAAATGTGATGTGTGTGTGTTGTGTGTGTGTTGTGTGTTATGTGTGTGTTGTGTGTGTGCGTGTGTGTGTGTGTTGTGTGTGTGTGTGTGTGTGTACATGTGTGTGTGTGTGTACATGTGTATGTGTGTGTGTGTGTTTTGTGTGTATGTGTGTGTGGGTTGTGTGCATGTGTGTGTGTATGTGTGTGCACATGTGTGTGTATATGCGTGTGTGTGTGTTGTGTGTATGTGTGTGTGTGTGTGTTCATTTTTATTTATTTTTAATTTTTATTTATTCTTTTATATCGAGGATAATGGAATAAGCACTCATGTGCTTTTTTACATCCAATCCTCGTGTGTCAATTTTGTCATCTGTTTCCACTGGCACACAATGGCCTACTCTTCCGAAAAGTGGAACAGGATTTAACATGTGCGCAAGATGTTCTACACGGGGCCTCGGTTTATAGTCTCATCCGAAGGACTTTGACACTCAGTTTGATTTTTTGTCAAACTGGGAAGAAAGGGCGAGGCTGGGAAACGAACCCAGAACCTCACGGTTAACTTGTTGGCAGGCGAACGTCTTAACCATCCTGCCTCCTTCCTTCCTGTGTTATGTGTGTGTCGTGTGTGTGTGTGTGTGTGCAGAGAGAAAATCCTTCAAGGGTTGGTGGCCTGTCTGAAAGATGCTGATGGCAACGTGAGAAAGGTCAGTACTGGCATTATTATGGTTGTTATCTTTTTGTAGTTGCTGTAGTATTGTTTTTGTTGTTGTTATCATAACTGTTATTGATTATTGTCATTCTCATCATCATTGCTGGTGTTGCGCTTATTGTGGTCTTTTTTGGCAGCGATATCAGAAAGGTCTTTTTACAGATTAAAAAAAAATTCTTTAAAATTTTAAAAATTCTATCTTGTTCGAGACACTACTACCAAAAAGATCAGTGTTTTTTGTTGTTGATGTTAATTGTATTTTTAAACTTATTATCGTGACATGACCAGTCGAAAAGACAATGACAGCAGTGCTGCAAATGTCTGAATAATTCAAATACGTAGTAAAAAAGCTACTTTGTCATGTCATACAACTGCCAACGGACAGTATAGCCGAGTGGTTAAGACCGTTCGACTTCGTTTGCATAGATCTATGAAGTCATGGGTTTGACTCTTGGCAGTGTCTGGTGAATTAAGGCTGGGGATTTTCACACACTCCCAGGTCAACTTCAAGTGCAGACCTGCCAGTGCCTTCATTCCCTTCATGTATATATCATACAGAAGATCAAATATGCGCAGGAAAGATCCCTGTACTTCATGTCAGAATTTGGTGGGTTATAGAAACAGGAACATACCTAGCATGCATCCCTGAAGTTGGAATGTGGCTACCTTCACGGTGGGCAAAGAACGGTCGCGTACGCAAAATCTGACCATTGGTGAACCTCAGAGCTGTAGGCAAACAACAACAACAACAACAACAACAACAACAAAACTGCCAAATATGTCTTCAGCTGAGTTGGTGGTGGTGGCAGTTAACACATCATCAATGCCTTTGTGCCTTATTGGCATGTAGGGCAGCAGCAAATGTTCTCCACTCCTGTCTGTCCTGGGCCAGCTTCCGAATGGTTCCCCAGGTATGTTGGAAGGTCTTCAGCTGTGTTTCGACAGTCCGACGCCAAGTGTTCTTGGGTCGCCCTTGTTTGCGTTTTCCCTCTGGTGTCCAGTGGAGGGCTATTCGGGCGATGTTTCCCTGTTCCCGACGGCAGATATGCCCTATCCATCTCCTATGCATGATGATGGTGTCCATGCTTTCTTGGTCGCAACGGGCAAAAAGTTCTTGGTTGGAGATGGTCTCAGGCCAGAAGATGCGCAAGATTCTTCTGAGATTCTTTGTGTGGAATGTGGATAGTTTGTCGAGGTCACTCTCAGTCATCCTCCAGCACTCCGAGCTGTACAAAAGGGTGGAAAGTACACAGCTCTGGTATAGTCTTAGTTTGGTCCTGGTGCTGTACTGGGAAGATTTCCACACATTGTTCAGATTTCTATAAGCATTTCTTGATTTGCTAATCCGGTTCTTGATGTCGCTGCCTGCTCCGCCGTCATGCCTAACAGTGCTCCCGAGGTACGTGAACTCTTCAGTTGTTGGTAAATCTTCTCCATTCACTGTGACCGGTTAACACAGTATAGTCCATTTTCCCTCCTGTGTATGTCTTCTTCCACATTATCAAACACTCAGACAGCAGTTGTCTCTCATACAAACAAAAATGCATTGCGCTGCCGTTAAGCTCCTAACAAGTCAGGCCCAGCACATCCAACTTCGGCACAAGAGAGAATTGTTATCTTTATGGAAAAAAAGGCTGGAGGATGGACCAAGAGGGCAGAACATAGACAAGAAGGTGGTGACAGGAAGAAAAGGAACAAGGCAGAAACAAAGAGAGGGATAGAAAAGAGGAAATTGCTAGCACAGAATTTGCAGAAGGTGGGGATGCTGTTTATACTGATAGGTCCTAGGCATCTCCATGGGGTGGGAGAGTACGTCTGTTAATCGAAGGATGTGTGTTTACTGGTCACTGCATGATTTGTCACTGCACTGTTCCTGCATTGTTTGTGTGTGTGTGTTTTGGGGTGTATTGCAGTTAGGTTTATTCTCCTGTTGTGTTTTGTTTGTAATCCTCCATACCCCAAAAGGGGTGAAAAGAATAAAATCTTGAATCTTTTTGTGTGTGTCTGAATTTTACGTCTGTTCACTTAAAGTGATATTAGACGAAATCTTTTGCGTGCATGCGTGCGTGTGTGTGTGTGGTGTGCGTGTGTGTGTACGTGTGTGTGTGTGTGTGTGTGTGTGTGTGTGTTTGCATGTGTGCGCGCTGCGCGCGTGTGTGTGTGTATGTGTGTGTGTGTGTGTGTGCGTGCGTGTGAGTGTGTGCATGTGTGTGCGTGCATGTGTGTGTGTGTGTGTGCGCGCGCGCGTGTGTGTGTGTGCATGTGTGTGTGTTGGTGTGCGTGTGCGTGCATGTGTGCGTGCGTGTACGTGTGCATGTGTGTGTGTGTGTGCAGGGAGCGGTGTATGCCATCGGCAATGCCAGCTACCACAGCGGGCAGCTGTACCCCCGTCTGAAGACGACCATCCCCGCCCTGGTGGAACTTCTGAGGGACCCCCAGACCAAGACACGGGCCAACGCTGCCAGTACGTACCCCCCCTCCCCCTGCCTCTTTTGTTATGTTTGTATTGTATCAGAGCACTCCCCCCCCCTAGCAGGCACCGTGGTCGAGTGGTTTAGGTGGTCAACTCGTCATCCAGAGGTCGCGGGTTCGATCCCGCTCGGCTCGGTGTTGTGTCCTTGGGAAAGACACTTTACTCCTATTTTCCTCACTCCACCCAGGTGTACAAGTGGGTACCAGCTCTGCTGGGGAAGAATCTGGCGACAGACTAGCGTCCTGTCACAGGGGTGGTGAAAAACCATCAGTTCGCTTAACGCTACAGAAACCGGGATAAGCTCCGGCTCTATGGGCCTTCTGGCTCGAAAGAACATACTTTAGAGCACTCCCCCCCGTGGATTATGTCGGGGACCTGTCAGTATAAACAGCATCCCCACCTTCTGCAAATTCTGTGCTAGAAATTTTCTCTTTTCTATCCCTCTCTTTGTTTCTGCCTTGTTCCTTTTCTTCCTGTCACCTCCTTCTTCTTGTCTATTTTCTACCTTCCTGGTCCATCCTCCTGCCTTTTTTCCAGAAAGACTTAAAAGATAACAAATCTCTCTTGTGCCAAAGTCGGATGTGCTGGGCCTGACTTGTCAGGTGTTTAACGGCAGTGCAGTGCATTTTCATTCGTATAACAGGCAACAGTAGTTGCTGTCTGAGTGTTTGACGAAGAAGAAGAAGAAGTATCGGAGTAGGGTTAAGAAGCATTGAGTGTGGTCACTTCTTGGTTGGGTGACCGTTTAGTGTTCCTTGGCTTCAGTACAGTCTCCCAGTTCACCCAGCTGTAAATGGATGGATACCTTCCCTATTTAGGGTCAGGGAAGGTAAAGCAGCGAGGAAGAGGAGATGGTCGCCGCCCTCAATATGCTGGCCCTAGAGAAGTGAGGTCTCTGACGCCTCGCTCCTTAATGACCGCATAGGCTATGGGACACCTTTACTTTTTTTAAAAATCTGAACAAAAACCGCATACACGTGGTGTTGTGTTTAGACACCGTCCCTGCAGTTTGATTGTGGCTGCCTTAATGGTGGGTCAGAACGGTTCCATTCAGAAAATCTCACTTTTGGTGAACATCAGAGCTCTAGCCAAGGAATGAAAAAAAAACAAAAAAGATTTGAGCTACAAACTCACCAAACATATAGTAACATAACACTGTGGCAAGTGTGTGTTTGTGTATGTGTGAGTGTGTGTGTGCGTGCACGTGTGTTTGTGTGTGGTGTGTGGTGTGCGTGTGTGTGCGCGTGTGTATGCGTGTGTGTGTTCAATTCATTTTATGTCTCTTCATTAATGTGATTATTAGACGGGGTGTTTGTGTGTGTGTGTGTGAGTGTTGGTGCATGCTTGTGAGTGTGTTGTTGTGCATGCATGCATGTGTATGTGTGTGTGTGTGCATGTGTGGGTCTTCCATTTTACATCTGTTCACTTAAAGTGATATTAGACGATGGGGGGGATGGGGGTATAATGAGATGAGGACTTTGAGTAAAAGAGATGCGTGTTGGTATATTAATGCACATTAAAAGACTATTCCAAACTATATAAACAGTATGTTGCGAAAACATATCGTGTGCATGTGTGTGTGTGTGAGTGCGCGCATATATCACAAAGTGCATAGGGTGTTATATTTTGTGTTGTGTGTGTGTGTCTGTCAGGCGCCTGTGGTAATCTGGGCATGCATTCAGCTGTGCTCTGTGCAGAGCTGAAAAAAGCCAAGGTCCTAGCCCAGTGAGTATACTGCTCTGCATAAGTATGTGTGTGTGCATGTGTGGTGTGGTGTGTACTGTGTGTGTGCGTAGTGTTTATGTGTGCGTGTGTGTGTTGGTGTGTGTCAAGTCAAGTCAAAATGATCTTTATTGAGGGTAAAAGATTAAGTTTATACAACTTTTTTCATCCTGCCCTCACACAAAAATAATCATGTGTGAGTGTGTGTAATGTATGTGTGTGTTTGTGTGTAGTGCATGTGTGTGTGTATGTTTGGGTCTAGTGTATGTTAAAGAGTGTGTGTGTGTGTAGTGTAGTGTAGTGTAGTGTATGTTATAGAATGTGTGTGTGGTGTATGTCTGATACTGGTTTTTCCAAATACCAGATTACTTTTGCTAGGGCAGACAGGTCTGAAAAAGTGTTGATGTGTTTTGTGATATGTGTGTGGTGTGTTTTATGACATGTGTGTTGTGTGTGTGTGTGTTTGTTGTTTTGTGTGTGTGTGTGTGTGTAGTGTAGTGTATGTTAAAGAATGTGTGTGTGGTGTATGTCTGATATTGGTTTTTCCAAATACTAGATTACTTTTGCTAGGGCAGACAGGTCTGAAAAAGTGTTGATGTGTTTTATGACATGTGTATGTTGTGTGTTTGTTGTGTGTGTGTGTAGTGTAGTGTATGTTATAGAATGTGTGTGTGGTGTATGTCTGATACTGGTTTTTCCAAATACTAGATTACTTTCCTAGTGCAGACGGGTCTGCTAAAAGTGTCGATGTGTTTTGTGACATTGTGATATGTGTGTGATGTGTTTTGTAACATGTGTGTGATGTGAAATTTTGACATGTTTGTATTGTGTGTGATGTGTTTTGTGACATGTGTGTGATGTGAAGTTTTGACATGTTTGTATTGTGTGTGATGTGTTTTGTGACATGTGTGTGATGTGAAGTTTTGACATGTTTGTATTGTGTGTGATGTGTTTTGTAACATGTAAGTGATGTGAAATTTTTGACATGTGTGTATTGCATGTGTGATGTTTTTGTGACATGTGTGGTGTGAAATTTTGACATGTTTGTATTGCATGTGTGATGTGTTTTGTGACATGTGTGTGATGTGAAGTTTTGACATGTTTGTATTGTGTGTGATGTGTTTTGTGACATGTGTGATGTGAAATTTTGACATGTTTGTATTGTGTGTGATGTGTTTTGTAACATGTGTGTGATGTGAAATTTTGACATGTTTGTATTGCATGTGTGATGTGTTTTGTGACATGTGTGTGATGTGAAGTTTTGACATGTTTGTATTGTGTGTGATGTGTTTTGTGACATGTGTGATGTGAAATTTTGACATGTTTGTATTGTGTGTGATGTGTTTTGTAACATGTGTGTGATGTGAAATTTTGACATGTTTGTATTGTGTGTGATGTGTTTTGTGACATACGTGCGACATGTGTGTGATGTGAAATTTTGACATGTGTGTATTGTGTGTGCATGTGTGATGTGTTTTGTGACATGTGTGATGTGAAATTTTGACATGTTTGTATTGTGTGTGATGTGTTTTGTGACATGTGTGATGTGAAATTTTGACATGTGTGTGTGATGTGTTTTGTGACATACGTGCGACATGTGTGTGATGTGAAATTTTGACATGTTTGTATTGTGTGTGCATGTGTGATGTGTTTTGTGACCTATGTGTGACATGTGTGTTTTGTTTTGTTTGTTTTTGTTTAATGTCCATTCACTACTTAGTGATAAAGACACACCCGCATTGAAACCAACATCTCTCTCTCTCTCTCTCTTTAATGCACGTATATTTATATTCTCACACGTGTGTGTGTGCAGTCTGTTGGAGGTGACGTGTCATGATTCACAGCCGTCAGTTCAGGTCAGCGCTCTTTTGGCACTGCGCAGTCTGTGTCAGCAAGACGACTTGAGGAAGGTGAGTACTGCCTCACTCAGCCAGGTCTTCTCTCTCTCTCTCTCTCATATGTTTGGTGTTGTTATTTTTCTGTTTTATCTTCTTGTTGTTTTGTTCCTTGACTTGAGGAAGGTGATTACTGCCTCACTCAGCCAGATCTTCTCTCTCTCTCTCATATGTTTGGTTGTTGTTGTTTTTCTGTTTTTATTGTTGTTTTGTTGCTGGACTTGAGGAAAGTGAGTACTGCCTTAGGCAGATCTTCTCTCTCTCTCTCTCTCTCATCTCTCTCTCTCTCTCTCTCCCCCCCCCCTCCCCTCTCTCTCTCTCTCTAGTATGTTTGGTTGTTTTTTTCTGTTGTGTCTTGTTGTTTTGTTCCTTGATTTGAGGAAGGTAAGTACTGCCTCAGCCAGATCTTCTCTCTCTCTCTCAAATGTTTGGTTGTTTTTTTTTTTCTGTTTTGTCTTGTTGTTGTTTTGTTCCTTGATTTGAGGAAGGGGCTACTGCCTCAGGCAGATCTCTCTCTCTCTCTCTCTCTCTCTCTCTCTTTTCTCTCTCTCTTTCTCTCTCTCTTTCTCATATGTTTTGTGTTTGTTTTTCTGTTTTGTCTTGTTGTTGTTTTGGTCCTTGACTTGAGCTCTGAGGTTCACTTCAGGTGAGATTTTGCGTATACGACCATTTTACCCACCACGAAGGTAGCCGCATTACGATTGTGGGGCTGTATGTTGGGTATGTGCATGTTTCCGTAACCCACTGAATGCTGACATCAATGATGGGATCTTTAACATGCATAATTGATCATCTTATATATAGGAGATATCAGTGTAAGCACTATTCAAGTAGCATGAGCTGGTTACATTGGATGGTGACGTGGAGATTGTTAAACAATCCATTACATAAAAATCCTCCACTCTTTAATGAATAACACAGAAAAGATACGCAATATCGGCCCTAGAAGTTGAGTTACTCCCCTACGACTTATAGTTATGGAACCTTCCTTTATGTATTAGTGAAGCAATCAGGATGGAGTCTCACATTGGTGAATTGTAAAAAAAAATCCCACCCTAATACAGACCGCTAATTAACCACGACTTCATGACGTGATTGAGTGAACAGTCTTGCATGCTACATGTCGTCTTTCAGTCTGGGGTTTCATGGTGAATGGGAAACAATCTTGTGGGGAAAATGTCACAGCCCCAGTAGTGCCCCTTGGACTGAACCTTGCTCCCTGTCTTTCCTTCAGACAAGACTATCAACCAAGGCTCGGTGTGCAAATGCAAGCAGAACATCTTGCACACACGTTAAAACCCGTTCTGCTTTTCGGAACAGTAGGCCATTGTGTGCTGGTGGGAACAGATGACAAAATGTAAAGGTAAAGGTAAAGGAGTCCCATAACCTATAAGGTCGTAGGGGAGCAAGGCGTCAGAGACCTCACTTCTCTAGGGCCAGCATATTGAGGGCGGCGCCCATCTCCTCTCCCTCGCTGCTTTACCTTCCCTGACCCTAAAGAGGGCAGGTACCCATTTACAGCTGGGTGAACTGGGGGAACTGTACTGAAGCCAAGGCACGCAAACGGTCACCCATCCAACTGGTAACCACGCTCGACGCTGCTTAACTTGGCTGGGGGAAAGCGAGTGCTCCGACCACTGAGCTATCCCGTCCCCATGTACAAAACTGTAAAATTTGCAAAATTAATAACCCCCCCCCCCCCCCCCCCCCCCCCACTTGTTTGTTTTCTTGTGTTGGTTACAAGAAACATACGCTATTCCTCACACGCCGTGTCTGCTGCAGGAGTTGCTGGCCCTGAAAGCCGTGGATCGTCTCAACCAGCTGGCGACGGCGGCCACGCCTCGTCCGGGGTCACAGGTCGTGACCCCGCGCCCCGACACCCCAATGTCAAGGCCGGGCAGCAGCTTGGCCAACAGCGCGCAGCACTCGGGGTCAGGGCTGCTGACCCACTGCCGAAAACTGCTGCGCGTGTTGCAAGGCAAGAGTTGAGACGGTGACGGTACGGTCGAGGCGTCATTCACCGCTTGTTGCCGGAGTTTGTGGTTCCATCCATCCCCACCCTACCACACCTGTGCGTCGTTCTGTTCCACACGAGACGGATTCTTGTCAAGTTTGTGACGTCTGGGTTAACGGTTTCTTCGTCAGTGTGGGAGATGTCTAGGAAGGAATCTTCGAGGTGTGGAGACTCCGTTTCCGTCCAAGCCGACTTGTGCTGCTGGGAGTGTTGGATTTCTGTACACACGTCTGGTTTTGTGAGGTCATGAGTAACGTTGGTGGGTTTGTTTTTTGTTGTTGTTGTTTGCGTCATTATGTTAAAGCAATATTTGCACGGCGTGGCTTCCAACAGTGTCACTGTGTGAATGAGTTAAGTAGACGGCTCACGTGAAGGAATTAGGAACGACAGTGTGTGCGAGAATGGGAATGGATTCAACTGTGTTAGAATGTGGAGGGAGGAATTAAGTGGACTGTGTGTAAGTTCTGTAGTGTTCTTGAATAATAAAAAAAAAAGAGCGTGCAGCTGGTGTGACTGTCAAGGTAGAACATGTTGGGACCTCTGACAACCATGTAAGTGGATGTCAGTCTTAAAATGTTCTTGTCTTAAATGAACAGATGACAAAATTTACAAAACCACATACACATGGGGACTGGATGTAAAAAAAAAAAAAGCACATGAGTGCTTATTCCATTATCCTCGGAAAAAAAAAATCTGAGTGCTGTGATTTGTTGCTTTATAAGATTCAGCGCTATATAAATTCCATACATTATTATTACTATTATTAAAATGTTCTCACCAGCGCTCCACTTCCATGTCAGACTTACTGGGTGAAAATATCATGTTGGACTCATCCTGGCTTTGTCCTAGCATTTATGTTTGTTTCTTCTTTTTTTTGTTTTTTTGTCAAGCGCTCAGACAGCAACTATTGTTGTCTGTCATAGGAGCAAAAATGCGTTGTGCTGCCGTTAAGCGCCTGACAAGTCAGGCCCAGCACATCCAACTTTGGCATAGGAGAGAATTGTTATCATGTCTGTTAAAAAAAAAGAAAGAAAAAAGCAGGTGACGGGAAGAAAAGGAACAAGGCAGAAACAAAGTGAGGGATAGAAAAGAGGGAATTTCTTGCACAGGAGGTGGGGATGCTGTTTATACTGACAGGCCCCCAGGGTAGAGATAGTGTGTGATGGTGTGAATGAGGCAGACAGTGTGGTATGTAGATAGTGTGAATGAGGCAGACAGTGTGGTATGTAGATAGTGTGATGGTGTGAATGAGGCAGACAGTGTGGTATGTCCTCTGGAAGATGACAGAGACAGGGTGTCTTGTCACTGAACTGTGAACTCCAAACCTGGTAGAATATGTTCATAGACATGTAGAAGTTCGGGATTTTTTGTTGTTGTTAGTTGGCTTATTATTGGTTTGGTTTTTTTTTTACATATATAATTATTTGCTTGTGTAGTACCTCAGGTAATTTGACTTGATAGTGATAGATGTTTATATAGTGTTAACTTTTGGAACTTGGTAGTGTAACATGCTCACAGGTACATTTGGTTTTTTGTTGTTATTTGTTTGTGTGTTTTTGTTGTTGGTTTTGTTATTGTTTTTTGGTTTTGTTAACGTATTTGTTTGTGTAGTATCTCAGGTAATTTGACTTGTTCATGTTTGATATCATTAGATATTCATGTCGCATCTGAAATTGAGGAAATGTCACAAGTTTAGGATTTGAACTCTTGCACATCATTAACTACTGGAGCATGATTGTTGTTTATTGGTCGAGAATCATCCCATCAATTTTTTTATTCTTTGAACAATGTTTCTATGTCTATATCATTTGAAATTTTTCGGTTTGAAGAAATGATTTGAGCCAAGTATTTATTCCTCTTGTTTTTTTAAATGTGTTTTTGCATTTGTTCAATTTCTGTATTGATTGTATATTCACAATTTAGTTATTTTCTGTACCAAGTTTTTACTGTGTTACTTGTGTATAGGAAGTATATCCATTCTTTTTGTCTTTAAATTATCATTTAAGTCATCTTTTTATTATGTATTTACTGTTGTATTTACTTCCTGCATTCTTACATCTGTTTATTATACATTTACCGTTAATTTATTATATTTATTTACTGCATCCTTACATCTTTTTATTATGTATTTACTGTTGACTGATGATATTCATTTACTGCATTCTTACAAAGAATGATGCAAAGCTGAAGAAATGTATGCTTTTTATCAAAATAGGTAATTGATAGATATTTTTTCTATTGTTCATTTACACTTGCTATTTTATTTTAGGGATTAACGTTGAAGACGGAAGTGTAAACAGTTATTTGAGGTCTCTGAAAGTCTTGAATCCTGTCATACGATTCAAACATATCAAGTTTATTTAGATTCTAACATATCCCAAAGTCTTGATGACAAGACCTCAAATTATATATATATAATCATATATATGTATATGTATATAATTATATATATATATATATGTATCATACCTAATTTATTGTACTGAAATACATACTGGATGTATATATATATAGATAGATATATATCCATCATATTTAAATTAAAATGCGCTGCTAACGGTCTTGATAGCAAAACATTTTTTTTCCTGTCCTAATAGATATTTTAAAACAACTGTTAATGGCTTATGACTTCAGTTAATGCTGGTATATTATACATTGTCGAAACATATCAAAACAATTTACAGCTATTTTTGGCTTAATTTTTTTCTGTACACCAAGAAGGGTACTGTCTGTTATTTTGGTTTTTTTTTGCTTTTTTATTATTTTTTTTTTCATTCCTCGGCTAGAGCTCCAAGGTTCACCAATGGTGAGATTTATGTGAATGTGACCGTTTTTTACCCACCATACATTGTTCTCCGTCCAAAACAAGTGCACATTTTTTTCAGTACATTATTTCACCATGATTTTTTTCACAAAAATATTTTTTGGGGAGCCGTCCAAGATTGGCCTTTTATTTAAAAAAGAAAAGAAAAAAAAGAATGTCATAATGCACAAGAAATACCTACACTGCCAGTGTTTGGGATGGAGGGGGGGGGGGGGGTGGGGGTGTTGGTTTTTTTGTTATTGTGCGCTTTGTTATTTTCTGTACCACCAGAAATGAACTGGGTTTTAAAAAAAAAATGAATTCAGATATTTTGAGTCATGGTTAACCACACCACGATTGTGCTTATGGGGGGGGGGATTGTTGTTGTTGGTTTGTTGTTTGTTTTTGTGTTCCTGGTTTGGAGCTTCAAGGTTCGCCAATAGCGAGATTTTGCCTGTGTGACCATTTTTGCTGATCATGAAAGTAGTCACACATTCCGACTCTGGGGATGTGATTTTAACCATGAACATTCGCTCCCCCCCCCCCCCCCCCCCCCATCTCCACCAAGGTTAAGCAGCATCGAGCGTGGTTAGCAGTTGGATGGGTGACGGTTTGCGTGCCTTGGCTTGTAATCGCCCTTCATGGGATGATAAAGTGTTTTTGACTTGACTTGGCTTGAGTACAGTCTCCCAGTTCACCCAGCTGTAAATGGGTACCTGCCCTCTTTAGGGTCAGGGAAGGTAGAGCAGCGAGGGAGAGGAGATGGGCGCCGCCCTCAATATGCTGGTCCATGGAGAAGTTAAGGTCTCTGATGCCTCGCTCCCCTATGACCACATAGGTTATGGGAATACTTCTACCTATAATTATTCCTTGAAGCGACCTATCACAGCACTGGCAGGTTTATTTAGTGTGAAATATTGTGAAGATTTTTTACGGAGAATACAAGATATTTTGTGACCAGTTTTAAAAAAAGAAGTTTTGTTTGTTATATCAGTGTTGATTGGAAAGAGAAAAAACCCATTCCATTTGTATCCGAAAGTGAGAATGGGTGATGATGAGTATTTGTATGGAGTATGTATGAGGTAGTAGAGGAAATAAGTACACTTTTTTTGCCCATGGTTTGTATAATTTGCATTTGAAACCATTGATGTGAAATTTACTCCACCGTTGTTGTATTGCATAGAAATAAAGTCATGCTTGTACAGGTCTTTGCTTTGTTTTACACAGGTTTTTTTTCCCTGTTCTCTTGCATTATTCTATCTTTATATATTTCTGTGTTGTTTTTGTTTTTTAAATTTTGTTTCTGTTTTGTTGGATTCTTTAAACTTTATTTTTCTTTGTTTTTTAATAGTATTTTGTTTGTGTTCCTTGGCAAGAGCTCCTAGGTTTGCCAATAGTTAGTGCGACCATTTTTACCCTCCATTAAGGAAGCCGACTTTGTTCCTTTTTATATTGAGGATAATGGAATAAGCACTTGTGTGCTTTTTTACGTCCAGTCCCTGTGTGTATGCATCTCTGTAAATTTTGTCATCCGTTCCCACCGGTACACAGTGGCCTACTCTTCCAAAAAGTGGAACTGGTTTTAACGTGTGCGCAAGATGTTCTGCGTGCGTTCGCACATAGGACCTCGGTTTATAGTCTTATCCGAGGGACTTTTGGGGAGAGTGGAGTCGGTAATGGTGTCTACACATGACACCAGAGTGTACATATTTTTTTAAAAAACAATTTGTCAACCCTTCCTACCTGCAAAAATGGCTTACTCTTTTAAAAGGCAGGGCCTGTTTTAATGTGTGCGCAAGCTGTTCTGTGTATGTTCACACACGGGGCCTTGATGACAAAAAGCAAATGCACTGCTTATTCAATGTACCATCTGAAAATAAAAGTTTGACTTTGACCTTGGTTTATAGTCTCATCTGAAGAACTTTCGGGGGAGAGGAGTTGGTACTGGTGTTAACTCCAGGGGAAAAAATCCTCTTGAACAGACGTCTGGGTGGTGGCTCGAACCTGGGCCGTCAAATCATGAGCATTACGCTCTGACCGCTAGTCTATCCTGCCCCCCCCCCCCCTCGTTATTTCAATTATCACTATATTTGGATCTATAACGAGTCATTTCATTCTCATCTTTTTAAAGGTCTACAAATCTGTGTTTTAAAAAACAGTTCACTGTACTGTGATCTTTCCGGTATTTCTAATTTTAAAATATCGTTTTGAAAAAGTTGACATCCCTGAAGATGGAATGCATCTGCCTCCGTGGAATATTGGTTGTATACAGTGGCACAAAACTCTCACCATTGGGGAACCCTGGAACTCTGTTCAAATGAACGAAGGAATGAATAAATGCTACTTTCAGAAAAGAAAAAATCCCACTGATACCCCCCCCCCTCGCTTCCTACAATATGCGTTGTACAGACCCACACTTTGTGAAGTACAGAAATATCCACGATCTTCAAGAGTCTGACGATTTGTTTTGGCGTTTTTTTTGGAAGCATTCTTTTGAGTTTGATGCACAAGGAGATAGACAGACTTTGCTGGAGTGACAAGCCATTTTGGCAGATTCTATACAAAAATATCGCTTTCATCTTTTTAAAAATATTTTTCCTGACTTAAACAGTCGACCACAATATGGCAACCAGAAACATATTCATTTATTGATTGATTTTTTGTCTGTCTGTCTGTGCCTCTCTCTCTCTCCTTCTCTCTTGTCCTTTTTCTTGTCTCTCTTTGTCTGTCTCTATCATTCTTTGATTTTGAGGATAATGGAATAGGCATTCATAGGAATAAGACCAGTCAATTATGAAGTATAGTCAGGGTCATAGGAATAAGCAAGCCAATATTGAAGTACAGGGTATGTTGATAGGACTAAATGCTTCAATTTGTTGTACAAGGTTCAGTGCTATATGAATACCATCATCATCATTAGCCATTACACCCAGCGGTGTGTAGGGCAGCAACAAAGCGCTTCCACTCCTGCCTATTCTGGGCCAACCTAGTCACTGATCCCCAAGAGTGCTGCATGGCCTTCATCTCACTTTCTACAGTCCTCCTCCACGTTGCTTTTGGTCTTCCTTTCTTTCTCCTTCCCTCTGGGGTCCAGTGCAATGCTGTTCTTGTGATTGACTGTGGGTCTCTTCGGAGGATGTGCCCAATCCACTTCCACCGTCGTCTAGTGATGATGGTTCCCATGTCTTCTTGCCTGCATCTCCGTAGTAGGTCTTCATTGGAGATCTTCTCTGGCCAAAAGATCCGGAGAATTCTTCTGAGGCATACGGTGTGGAAGGATCAAAGTTTGGTAAGATCCACTTCCGTCATCCTCCAGCACTCAGAACCGTACAGGAGCGTAGACACAACACAGCTCTGGTATAGCTTCAGCTTGGTGTTGGTGCTGTACTGAGTTGATCTCCAGATATTGTTCATCTCCCTAAACACATTCCTGGCCTTGCCCAGTCTGTTGTGGATGTCTTCTTTTGTGCCGCCCTCTGGTTTGATGATGCTGCCAAGGTATGTGAACTTGTCTGTCTGGCGCAGGTCAGTTCCATTCACTTTCACAGGGGCTGGTGTGTTCACATTGAGCGACATTGTCTCTGTTTTCTTGTATAAATACCATACAGTATTATTATTATTAAGCAGGTCAATATTGAAGTACAAAATTATAAGTCATAGGAATAAGTAGGCCAGAATTAAAGTACAAAAGTGTGGGAAACAGGAATAAGTAGGTCAATATTGAACGACAGTGAAGGTCATTGGAATAAGTAGGTCAATATTGAAGTACAAAATTGTAGATGATAGGAATTAGTAGGTCAATATCGAATGACAGTGTAGGTCATAGGAATGAGGCCGATATTAAAATACAAAATTGTAGATCATATGAATACGTAGGTCAATATTAAAGTACAAAATTGTAGGTCATTCAAATAATAGGTCATTGTTGAATACAAAATTGTAGGTCATAGGAATAAGAAAGTCAACAGTAGGCCAATATTGAAATACAAAATTGTAGATCATACAAATAAGTAAGTCAATATTGAGGTACGTTGTAGACCAACAGCATGAAGTAAGTACACATGACAAACAATATAATCAAAAACCTGAACATTTCATCACATATACCCAGACATTTCAAGTGAATTCCTCCAGAAAAAGTAATTTAAGTAAACACAACAATCGATTCAAGAAGTCAGCAATATTTGGTATTGTAGTCAAGTAATGTATGTTTGTCCGTCGTGTTTGACGATGATCTCCAAAACAGCAGAGGAGGCAGCAGCTGTTTCGGAAATTGGGCAGAAATTTGATTATAGTGGAGATGCCTTGCCCACAGTACATCCCCACTCTCTCGGCCAAGTGGGCATAAGGACAGTCAGCGTTGGAGATGTTCTCCTCTAAAGGCCAACCAGCCCCCAGGGCTGCAGCACGATATAAGGACTGTGCGAGTTAAGCCTCCTAGTCAGAGAGTCATAGTCGATCACTAAAGACTAAGCTGTAAAGTGGAATTCCATGAATGGGAAAGCCACTGGTCAAGTCAAGTCAAGTCAAAAACACTTTAATCATCTCACGAAGGGCAATTACAATACTGTTGTATGGCATTTGGCCTCCCTAACAACAGCTTATGTTGCTGTTGGAGTTGTATGTCTGTCCCAGCGAAGACTTCTGGGCAACAGCAGGTTTCATCAAACAAAGCCTTATGAAATAAACTGACCACAATATTGTGCACTGCCCCACACACTCTCTCTGTCTCTCCTTCTTTCTGTCTTTTTCTCCCCTTGTTTCCCTGTCTGTCTGTCTGTCTGTGCCTCTCTCTCTCTCTCCTTCTCTCTTGTCTTTTTCTTGTCTCTCTGTGTCTGTTTCTGTCTGTCTGTCTCTCTGTCTTTTTGTGTCTGATTGTCTGTATCTGATTGTCTCTGTCTGTCTCTCTGTGTCTGTTTCTGTCTGTCTGTCTCTCTGTCTTTTTGTGTCTGATTGTCTGTATCTGATTGTCTCTGTCTGTCTCTCTGTGTCTGTTTTCTGTCTGTCTCTCTCCTCTCTCTCCTGTCTCTTTCTCTGTCTCTCTGCTGTCTGTCTGTCTCTTTCTCCCTCTCTCTGTCTTTTCTCCTTGTATCTCTGTCTCTTTCTCCTCTCTCTGTCTTTTCCTTTCTCTGTCTCTTATCCTCTCTCTCCCTGTCTCTTTCTCTCTGCTGTCTCTTTCTCCCTCTCTCTGTCTTTTCCTTGTATCTCTGTCTCTCTCCCTGTCTCTTTCTCTGTCTGTCTGTCTCTTTCTCCCTCCCTCTGTCTTTTCCTTGTATCTCTGTCTCTCCCTCCTTGTCTCTTTCTCTGTCTGCCGTCTCTCTGTCTGTCTGTGTCTCCCTCTCTCTGTCTTTTCCTTGTATCTCTGTCTCTTTCTCTGTCTGCTGTCTCTCTGTGTCTCCCTCTCTGTCTCTCTCTTCTTGTCTCTTTCTCTGTCTGCTGTCTCTCTGTCTGTCTGTGTCTCCCTCTCTCTGTCTTTTCCTTGTATCTCTGTCTCTTTCTCTGTCTGCTGTCTCTCTGTCTGTCTGTGTCTCCCTCTCTGTCTCTCTCTTCTTGTCTCTTTCTCTGTCTGCCTGTGTCTCCCTCTCTGTCTCTCTCTTCTTGTCTCTTGACGTCATCAAGAACTATATGGCTAAACTGACTGATAGATCTTTGCAGAGAAAGCTAAGGGACAGGCATAGGAACCAAGACTTTAGTAAGGTGTTCAGTAGTAAGCGGCATCCAGACACGATGGTATGTGAAACAGACGATCTTGTTTTTCGTTTTAAATGGACTGCTGCTGATGACACACCCCCGGATTTGTTTTGGTTTGTGAAAAGGAACACCAAGCTGATGACCAATGAGGAATCCTGTGTCTATCAGAAGCTGAAGCTGTGGTGCCCTGTTGACCGGGAGAAAATGAAAGATCGTATCAGTGCCGGACTTGATGTGATGCATGTCATAGTGGACGCAGTTCGATTCTTGCTTGGATAACCAGTGTGTGTTTATGTGTGTGTGTGTGTGTGTGTGTGTACGTACGTACGTGCGCATGCGTGTGTGTATGTATGAGTGCGTGTGTATCTGTATGTGTGTGTGTGTGATTGTATGTATGTGTGTGTGTGTGTGTGTGTGTGTGTGTGTGCGCGCGCGCGTACGTGTGTGTGTGTGTGCGCGCGCGCGTACGTGTGTGTGTTTGAAGATGTGGATATGCATGTGTGTATAGGTATGTGTGTATATGTGTGTGTATAAACGTGAGTGTGCGTGTTTGTGTGTGCGTGTGTATGTATGCGTGTGTGTGCGTGCGTGCCTGTGTGTGTGTGTTTGTGTGAGAGAGAGAGAGAGAAAGAGAGAGAATAGCTGTAGGCTACATGCCACCTAGATTGTCACGAGTCTGTCACGTGTTAGCCGTGTAAAAATTGCACATGCCATGAAAAAAAGGAAGAAGAGACATTGTGACCTTGTATTCTTGTCGCAGACCAGTTTGTTGTAAAAAGTTGATTTTGAATGTGTACAGTTTTTGTGGAAACTCCTCCACCTTGACAATTCCTTTGAATCTCTACGTAACCATGTTCTGGAATCCATGACATGATGACTATGTGGGCTGATATTTGTTATGTTTTCAGTATTTGATATTATGTGTTTTGTGCCCAGCCCCCCTCCCACTGTCCCCTTGTGAATGGGCATCTTGCTTATCACAATAAACCTTTGTCATTGTCATTGTCTTCTTGTCTCTTTCTCTGTCTGCTGTCTCTCTGTCTGTCTGTGTCTCCCTCTCTGTGTCTTTTCCTTGTATCTCTGTCTCTGTCTCTCTCCTCTCCTAACCGGCAGAAAGTTCTTGTAGGACGTATCCAGGATAGTGGTTTTCTGTGTCACTCTGTCAGACGACTTATCCAACTTCTGGGATCATTTCTGTCAGAAAAAGAAAGAAAAGAAAATGAAATCTCACACACACACACACACACACACACAGAGGCGTTCACAAGGGTACACGTTTGCACAGAATATTGACCATCTTATAGATTTAGTGCGTGTGCGTGCGTGTTTGTGTGTGAGTGCGTGTGTGTGTGTGTGCATGCGTGCGTGCTCATGTATGTGTGTATGCGAGTGGGTACATGGGTGCATGCATATATATGTGTGTGCGTGCGTGTGTGCATGCATACTCAGGAATGTGTATACGAGTGAGTGTGTGTGTGTGTGTGTAAACGTGTTTCATAATGCTTAGCACGTGTCTGCAAATATATTCCTGTACTGTTTCCTGGTGTGTGTGTGTGTGTGTGTGTGTGTGTGTATATACATATACTTGATATAACAGACAAAAATCAATAAAACAACTAGAAAAAAACAACGTTTGTCCGACGTGTTCGACGATGACCACCAAAACAACAGAGGAGGCAGCTGCTGTTTTGGAAACTGGGCAGAAATTTGATTATAGTGGAGATGCCTTGCCCACAGAACATCCCCACTCTCTCGGCCAAGTGGGCATAAGGACAGTCAGGGTTGGAGATGTTCTCCAAAGGCCAACTAGCC
>CM054157.1:53040412-53065412 GCA_028751875.1 Rapana venosa
AGAGGAGATGGGCGCCGCCCTCAATATGCTTGCCCTAGAGAAGTGAGGTCTCTGACGCCTCGCTCCTCTACGACCTTATAGGTTATGGGACTCCTTTACCTTTATATCGAGGATAATAGAATAAGCACTTACGAGCTTTTTTTTTAAACATCCAGTCCCCGTGTGTATGCGATTTTGTCAATTTCTCATCCGTTCCCACCGGCACACAATGGCCTACTCTTACGAAAAGCGGAACAGGATTTAACGTGTGCGCAAGACGTTCTGCGTGCGTGCGTTCGCACGCGGGGCCTGGGTTTATAGTCTCGTCCGTTTTAGCTGTTGGCTGTGCGCAGAAAATGTTCATGGATTCACTGTTCATTCAGGCAGGAGGCGTGGACGGGAGAGCCTGGTGGTTAGAGTGTCGTGTCGTGATCTGCTGACCTGGGTTCGAATCCCGCTCAGGAGCATCCCCCCCCCCTCGCCCCCCCCCCCACCCCACCCTGGAGTTCACATCAGTGCCGACTCCACTCTCCCCAAAAGTCCTTCGGATGAGACTATAAACCGAGGTCCCGTGTGCGAACGCTGGAAGAACATCTTGCGCACACGTTAAATCCTGTTCCGCTTTTTAAGAGTAGGCTATTGTGTGCCGGTGGGAACGGATAAAAAACCCACCCCGCATACACACAGGAACTGGATGTAAAAAAAGGCACATGAGTGCGTATTCCATTATCCTAGAAATAAAAGAATAAATAAATAGATATAAAATGGTTTGAAGACTTTTTTTAAACATTTAAACAAACGTTGATTGGTTTAGAACAACGCAGTACCTGTACATGAAACAAGTACTAAAGCAATATGAGTGCTCTGGCAGTTAGGTGGAAAAAAAGGGTTGCAATTGAAAAAAAACTGCGTCAAATAAATGAAATAATAAGATAACGCTAAGTGTTTACAGACACACGGGGACTGGATGTAAAAAAAGCACATAAGTGCTTACTCCATTATCATCGATATAAAAGAATGAAATAAATAAATGAAATAAAGCAACACTAAATCGTAAAACAGGCTGTGACATTGTCTACACCAGAAAACATTATACAACCATATCAATCATTCAGCATAGGTATGAGAACATGAGGTCACAGCTCTCTCTCTCTCTCTCTCTCTCTCTCTCTCTCTCTCTCTCTCTCCTATCTCTCTCTCTCACACACTCACACACACTGTCTCTCCTCCCCCCTCTCTCTCACTCTCTCTCTCACACTGACCTCATCAACAGGAACAAATCCTCGCTGTGTCATCTCAATGCCAGACTCCTTCAGAAAGTCAGTGGCTGGCACCACACCTGCAGAAACAATCGTCGTAATGTCAAGGAAGAACGGGATAGCTTAGTGGCTTCACTGTGTCAGAAGTGCAGAACGTGCGTGCGTGCGTGTATGTGTGTGCGTGCGTGCGTGTGTGTGTGTTATTTATTATTTTTTTATTTAATTATTCTTTATATCGAGGATAATGGAATAAGCACTAATGTGCTTTTTTACATCCAGCCCCCGTGTGTATGCAGATTTGTGAATTCTGTCATCTGTTCCACCGGCACACAATGGCCTACTCTTACGAAAAGCGGAACAGGATTTAACGTAGTGCGCAAGATGTTCTGCATGCGTTCGAACACGGGGCCTGGTTTATAGTCTTATCCGAAGGATGATGATGATGTGTGATGTGTGGTGTGATGTGATGTGTGTGTGATGTGTGTGTGTGTGTGTGTGTGTGTGTGTGTGAGGGGTGTGTGTGTGTGTGTGTGTGTGTAGTGTGTGTGTGTAGAGTGTTGTGTGTGTAGTGTGTGTGTGTAGTGCGTGTGTGTGTGTGATGTCTCATGCATGCTTAATCCGTATGTGTAAAAACTTGCTTGCACCTGTATAAATTGCACTTACGCACACACACACCACGCACACTACCACACGCACACACTTCACACACATACACATCACACACACACATACTCACACAACAACACACCCAACCATTCTCACATACATACGCAAGAGCATGCACACGTAATCCTTAAAAAGCAAAATCCTAACTTTAGACAATGACACTCGTGACACTATCAAACACAACAATAGCAACAACAATGAGAAGGCAACAACAACATAAACATGATCATCAATACAAGAAGGAAGGTGGCAGAATGGTTAAGACCTTCACCTGCCTAACAAGTAAACCTGTGAGGTTCTGGGTTCCATTCCCAGCATCGCCCTTTCTTCCCAGTTTGACGGGAAAAAATCGAACTGAATGTCAAAGTCCTTGAGGTGAGACTTTATAAACCGAGACCCAGTGTGCAAACACGCGCAGAACATCTTGCACACACGTTAAAGACCTGTCCCGCCTTTCGGAAGAGTAGGTCATTTTCGTACCGGTAGGAATAGGCAAGAATTTTTTTTAAAAAGCAAAAATCGCACGCACACAAAGTGTTGTCAAGTCAAGCCAAGCCAAGCCACAAGCCAAGCCAAGCCAAGCCAAGCCAAGCCAAGCCAAGCCAAGCCAAGTCAGTCAAGTCAAGTCAAAAACATTTTCAACATCCCATGAAGGACAATTGTGCTTAGACATCATCCCCGAAGTCGGAATGCGGCTACCTGAATGGCGGAGTAAAAAAAAAAAAAAAAAAAAAGTCGCATCAGCAAAAAAATCTGACTATTGGCGAACTTCGTAAGTGTACCGGAACGCAAAACACACACACACATAATAATACATAATAATAAACAAATATAATTTACACACATACTACCACACCTTACACAGCAACACACACACACACACACACGCTCGCACACGATCACATCATACACACACACGCACGGCACGCAGCACTGACTCCACACACAACACACAGATGAAATGGTCACCACACAGATGATACTAGTCTATTACATCAATCAATACTCAACAACACACAACAACACACACACCCACACACACACACGCACGACGACGCACGGCGGAAAAACACACACAAACAAACAATCAATACGCAAGAGGCAACACACACACACACAACACACACAACAAGACACCAACAATATACAAGACTTCACAAAGGAACATTTTTGTTAAAACAGGCTACCCACCAATGCCCAAATGCAGACGTCAGCATCCAAGGCGGTTCCGTCACTCAGCACCGCTTGCGTCACCACCCCCTCCCTCCCCTCAAACTCTCTGATGCCTCGCTCCAGGTAAAACCTCACCCCTCTCTCTTCGTGCAGCTGAGAAAGACACATCGTCAAGTGTCAAGTCAAAGTCAAAGTCACAGTCAAAGTCAGAGTCAAAATCAAAGTCAAAATCAAAGTTAAAAATCAAAGTCAAAATCAAAGGTCAGAGTCAAAATCAAAGTCAAAAACAAAGTCAAAGTCAGAGAGTCAAAGTCAGAGTCAAAATCAAAGTCAAAATCAAAGTTAAAAATCAAAGTCAAAATCAAAGGTCAGAGTCAAAATCAAAGTCAAAAACAAAGTCAAAGAGTCAAAGTCAGAGTCAAAATCAAAGACAGAGTCAAAATCAAAGTCAGAGTCAAAATCAAAGCCAGAGTCAAAATCAAAGTCAGAGTCAAAATCAAAGTCAGAGTCAAAATCAAAGACAGAGTCAAAATCAAAGCCAGAGTCAAATCAAACAAAGCCAGAGTCAAAATCAACAAAGCCAGAGTCAAAATCAAACAAAGCCAGAGTCAAAATCAAACAAAGCCAGAGTCAAAATCAAAGCCAGAGTCAAAATCAAACAAAGCCAGAGTCAAAATCAAAGTCAGAGTCAAAATCAAAGACAGAGTCAAATTCAAAGACAAAGTCAGAGTCAAAATCAAAGTCAGAGTCAAAATCAAAGACAAAATCAAAGTCAGAGTCAAAATCAAAGTCAGAGTCAAAATCAAAGACAAAATCAAAGTCAAAATCAAAGACAAAGTCAGAGTCAAAATCAAAATCAGAGTCAAAATCAAAGTCAGAAGCAAAATCAAAGTCACTTTAATCATCCCATGAAAGGCAATTACAATACAATACTGACAGGCGGATGAGACTATAAACCGAGGCCCCGTGTGCGAACACACGCAGAACATCTTCCGCACACGTTAAATCCTGTTCCGCTTTTCGGTAGAGTAGGCCATTGTGTGCCGGTGGGAACGGATGACAAAATTGACAAAACTGCATACACACGGGGACTGGATGTAAAAAAGCACACAAGTGCTTATTCCATGATCCTCGATATAAAAGATTAAAATAAAAAATTAAAAAATTGATACGTATCATAATCTCGAAAGACACAAGAAAGCTACGTTTTATATTGGTTTAAACATTCAAAGACAACTCTAAATTAAAAAAAGAAACCCACACACAAACACAGAAAACAGTCCCGAAGACAGAGATAGCAAAAGGGCAAAGATGTTTATAGACAGACAAGAAAAGACAGACAGAGATACGAAAAAAAAAAAATTATAGACAGACAGATACAGACAGACAAAAAGGCGGAAAAAAGATGAAATAGACAAACAGATCCCGACAGACGAATAGCGAGAGAAAAGATAAAAAGACAGACAGATACAACAACAGACGGGAGATAGCGAGAAAAAAAGATGTTAAAGACAGAAAAGGGCAGAGATAATGAAGAAAAGATGCTATAGACAGACAGATACAGAAGAGAAAGCGAAGAAAAAATGTTAAGACAAACAGACAGAAAGCGAGAGAAAAATTATAGCCCGACAGATACAGCAGACAAGAAGCGAGAGAAAAGAGGTTATAGACATATGGATACAACAACATAATGAAAAAAGATGTTATAGACAGACAATACAGACAAAACAGACAGAGATACCGGAGAAAAGAGGTTTAGACATATAGATACAGACAGAGATGCAGAGAAAAGATGTTTAAGCCCGACATTTTAACAGCCCAGAGATACGAGAGCAAAGATTTTTATAGCCCCGACACAGACAGCAGAAAAAAACAAGAGAAAATATGTCAAGACAAGACAACGAGAAAAAAAAGAGTTATAAAAAAAAAAAACCAAGACAAATACAGACAGAAAAGAGATAGCGAGAGAGGTTTTGAAGAAATGTATGCCCTTTTCCGTCGGTCCGACGATGACCCCCCAAAACAGCAGGGGGGCAGCTGCTTTTTCAAAACTGGCAAAATTTGATTAGAGTGGAGATGCCTTGCCCACAGACATCCCCACTCTCTTTGGGCCCCCTGGGGCATAAGGACAGTCCCGCGTTGGAGATGTTCTCCAAAGGCCAAACCCAAACCCCCCAAACTCACCGGTTTGGGGGGTGCCTTATCAAAGATTCTAAAAAAATAATTAAAATAAACCCTGGGGGAAAAACCCAGGGTTAAACCCTTATTTGGTTTTGCCCCCACCAGGTTTTAATTGGGGGGGGGGGCCCCCAAATCCCCCCCCCCCCCCCCCCTTTTTTCCACCCCCCCCTCCTTTTTTAAAACCCCAAAACCCGGCGGCCCCGCCCCCCCCCCTTCCCCCAAAAAAAAAATTTTTTTAAACCAAAATTTTTTTCCCCACCCCACTTTCCCAAATTTTCCACCCCGGGGAAATTCCCAACAGCAAAAATTTACCGGTTTGTTTAAACCAAGGGGGAAAACCCGCGAAAAAAAAAACCCCCCAAAAAAAACCAAAAATTTTAAAACCGGGAACGCAAAAAGAAAACAACAACAAAATCCACACTCCACCTGGATCACCCACAAAAAAATTTTTCAGCCAGAAGGAAACCAAAAAAACCCTTTTGGGGTCAAATATTTTTCACCAGTACGGGCGATTTTTAAAACCCCCCCCCACCAAATTCCCCATTAACCCTGGGGGTAAAAAAAGGAAACCCCCCAAGGACACAAAACCCGGGGGCAAGCATCGGACAGTCCAAAAATTGTTATTTCCAGATGGTAAAAATAAAGGGGGGGAAAGGGATAGCTCGTGGGGCGAAGCACTCGCTTTCCCCCCCCCACCAAGGAAGCAAAACTCAGCGTGTTACCAAATTTGGATGGGTGACCGTTTGGCGCCTTGGGTTTTTGGACAGTCTCCCCCCCGTTCACCCACTGTCAATGATACCTGCCTCATTAGGGCAGGGGAAGTAAAACAGCGAGGGAAGGGAGATGGGGGGGGGCCGCCCTCAAATGCGGCCCCCAGAGAACTGAGGTTTCTGACGCCTCACTCCCATACGACCTTACAGGTTATAGGACACCTTTACCTTTACTTTTACATTGAATAAGCAATGCATTTGCTTTTTTTTCCCGTGAAGCCATCTATCATGGAACACAAATTACTTAATGATAATATTTAACTACAACATTGTGACAACCCTTAACAATCAAAATGTAACAATACAAAAAACCCTCATAAAACAATACACTGCAAAACACACACACACACACACACACACACACACACACACACACACACACACACACACACACACACACACGTACATACATACACGCACACACACACACACACACACACACACACACACACACACACACACACACACACACACACACACGCGCGCGCGCGCGTACATACATACACACACGCGCGTTCACACACTTAGGTAAAATTAGATTTTTTTAAAAGAATTTTTTTTAAATCATGAAATGTCGAACAAATAAATTATATCAGGTTACCATACTACCCATTCTTTCAAGTTCATACTTTATAAACAAATCATGAAAAAAGAAAGCAAAAAGAACATGCACAAAACACCCCCCAAAATACTAGGCAGTCATTGTCGTTAGCATTGACAATACTGTCAGCATAGGGTATATAAGTATTATGGCAAAATAATACATAACCCTTATGAAGCGTTAAGATACGTGTCTGAATCATGTTCCATTATATTAGAGCAACTTTGGCCTATATAAGAGCAGAGGAGTAGTTATAACTACGAAAACAATGATGATAAGATACTGTGTCTCTTATGCCCATCTTCTCCACGTTCTCTTATTGGATGGGGTGTGTAGTGCCTGGTCTTCCTTCTCCTGTGTTTGTCACTCTGCAGGAGGTCTGCCTGCTGGCCTCAGCCCACACATTCCCACATCAGAGCAGCTCCTTTTTGTACAGAATGCATGCTGGGCATGTTTGCATTTCTGTAACCCACCGGACAGTGGCATGAGTTTTAGGATATTTAACGTGCATATCTGACCTTACGCGTGTGTATAAACACCAAGGGAATTAGGGCAACGGTAGGTCTAAACTTGAAGTTGACCAGGGAGATTGAAAAGATACCCATCCTTAATTAACCACCTGCCGTCACCGAGACTCAAACCCGGGACTTCATGGACCCAGAGAACTGAAAAGTCGAACAGTCCTAACCACTCGGATACAGCGGCTGTTACAAGACACTGTGTGATCCTCAGCAGTTAATTCAGTTTGTCTAGATAAAGACTGTCGGAGCGCTGGAGAAGTACATGGTTTTCTCACCCCAGAAAACGAAAACTGACACCACTTGTTGAAATCCTCACTAGACATTATACAAGAACAATGCCTACAAGAGCAAGGGCATAGTTGTATCATGCTAAGCCTGAATATTGTCTTCCAATAGAAACAGGAGGGAGAGACCACTAGCCAATGAAAGAACAAGGGCAGACAACTGACCAAAAATAGACCACAAAGGGAGACAACTGACCAATAATGAAACACAAAGGGAGACAACTGACCAATAATAGAACACAAATGGAGACAACTAACCAATAATAGAACACAAAGGGAGACAACTGACCAATAATAGAACACAAAGGGAGACAACTGACCAATAATAGAACACAAAGGTAGACAACTGACCAATTATGAAACAGAAAAGGCAGGCAACTGACCAAATAAAAGAATAGAAGGGGCAGACAACTGACCACTAGAACAGGTTGAGAAGACAACTAATTAACAAACACAACACAAAGGGCAGACAACTGACTAAGAAAAATAGAAAGGGCAGACAACTGATAAAGAAAAGAAGAAAGGGTAGACAACTGACCAATTAAAAAAAAGCCAGGAAAGGCAAACAACTGATTAAAACACAAAGGGCAGACAACTGACAAATAAAAGAACATGAAGGGGAGACAACTCACCCATAAAGAACAGGAAGGGCAGATAATTAACGAATAAAATAATAAAGGGCAGACAACTAACCCATAAAAACAGAAAGGGCAAACAGCAACCGGCCAATACTAAAACAAGGAAGACTGGAGAACTGACAAGTAAAAACACAGAAAGGGCAGACAACTGACCCATAAAAGAAAAAAAAGGCAGAGAACTAACCAATAAAAAAGAACATTAAGGACAGACAACTGACCAACTTATCCTTAAAAAATGGAAAGGGCAGACAACTGACCCATGAAAAGAACAGAAGGGCAGACAACTGACGGATAAAAACAGAAAGGGCAGACAGCTACTAACAAAAGGCAGACAACTTACTACCAATAAAAGCAGAAAGGACAGACAACTTACTACCAATAAAAGCAGAAAGGACAGACAACTTACTACCAATAAAAGCAGAAAGGGCAGACAACTTACCAATAAAAGGACAGAAAAGGCAGACAATTTACTACCAATAAAAACAAAAAGGGCAGACAACTGACCAATAAAGCAGAAAACTTACTACTGATAAAAAGCAGAAAGGGCAGACAACTAACCAGCCCAAAAAAAGCACCCATAAAAAGGGCAGACAACCGACCGGAAAAAAAAGTGGGTTGACAAGCGGACAGTGCTGAGTGAGGAAAGATATGAAGAAGAAGAATGCAAAGAAGAAGAATGCGAAGAAGAAGAATGCAAAGAAGAAGAATGCAAAGAATGCAAAGAAGAAGGAGGAGGAGGAGGAGGAGGAGGCAATGAAGAAGAATGCAAAGAAGATGAAGGAGGATGTAAAGAAGATGAAGAAAAAAATGCAAAGAAGAAGAAGAACAACAACAACAAGAAGAATGCAAAGAAGAAGAAGAAGAAAGTTACAACGTATGGAAATGCATACAGCGTTGAATATTCTTCACTGCTTTTAGCCCCAGATACTAAATCAGCGTCACTCCACCGGGGCTCTAGTACAACTATCTAACGATCCACCAAACAACGCAAAGCAAAGCAAAGCAAAGCAAAGCAAAGCAAAGCAAAGCAAAGCAAGCCCACCAATGAAAGATGATCCGATGATGACGACTCTCTTGCCCTTGGTGATGTGGGCAATGGTGTTGGCGTCCTGTGGTGTCCTCAGCACACACACGTTCTGCAGATCCTGCCCTGGTATGGGCATGGTGCGTGGTCTGTGGACAGATGTCAAAGTCAAAGTCAAACTTTTTATTTTCAGATGGTACATTGAATAAGTGGGTGACCGTTTGCGCGCCTTGGCTTCAGTACAGTTCCCCCAGCTGTAAATGGGTACCTGCCCTCTTTAGGGTCAGGGAAGGTAAAGCAGCGAGGGAGAGGAGATGGGCGCCGCCCTCAATATGCTGGCCCTAGAGAAGTGAGGTCTCTGACGCCTCGCTCCCCTACGACCTTATAGGTTATGGGACTCCTTTACCGTCCTTTACATTGAATAAGCAGTGCATTTGCTTGTGTGTGTGTGTGTGTGTGTGTGTGTGTGTGTGTGTGTGTGTGTGTGTGTGTGTTTGGTGTGTGTGCGTGTTATGTTGTGTGTGTGAAGTCAAAGTCAAAGTCAAACTTTATTTCCAGATGATACATTGAATAAGCAGTGCATTGCTTTGTGTGTGTGTGTGTGTGTGTGTGTGTGTGTGTGTGTGTGTGTGTGTGTGTGTGTGTGTGTGTGTAGGTTTTGGTGGGGTGCGTGTTATGTTGTGTGTGAGAAGTCAAAGTCAAAGTCAAACTTTTATTTCCAGATGGTACATTGAATAAGCAGTGCATTTGCTTTGTGTTGTGTGTGTGTGTGTGTGTGTGTGTGTGTGTGTGTGTGGTGTGTGTGTGTGTGTGTGTGTGTGTGTGTGGTGTGTTTTGGTGTGTGTGCGTGTTAGTTTGTGTGTGAAGTCAAAGTCAAACTTTTATTTTCAGATGGTACATTGAATAAGCAGTGCATTTGCTTTTGTGTGTGTGTGTGTGTGTGTGTGTGTGTGTGTGTGTGTGTTTAGTGTGTGTGCGTGTTATGTTGTGTGTGTGAAGTCAAAGTCAAAGTCAAACTTTTATTTCCAGATGATACATTGAATAAGCAGTGCATTTGCTTTGTGTGTGTGTGTGTGTGTGGGGTGTGTGTGTGTGTGTGTGTGTGTGTGTGTGTGTGTGTGTGTTTGGTGTGTGTGCGTGTTATGTTGTGTGTGTGAAGTCAAAGTCAAACTTTTATTTCCAGATGGTACATTGAATAAGCAGTGCATTTGCTTTTGTGTGTGTGAGTGTGTGTGTGTGTTTGGTGTGTGTGCGTGTTATGTTGTGTGTGTGAAGTCAAAGTCAAAGTCAAACTTTTATTTCCAGATGGTACATTGAATAAGCAGTGCATTTGCTTTTTTCCCATCAAGCCATCTATCTAAAGAAAAAAAAACAGAGAGAAAAAAGATGATATATATGCAGACATAGAATAAATAAACCTAACCAATGATAAACCATACAAATCAAACAAGAAAAGACAATAACATATGCATACATGGAATTAAAAACAAAACAAAAAACCCTGAACAGTATTAAATCACACAATTCAAATAATTCAAAAATCTTGAAAATATATCCATCATAATACAAGCAAACAAGCAACAAAGAAAAACCAAACCAAAACAAAGAAGAGAAAACAAAATTTAAAAAAAAGACACACCTACTGCTTCCCTTCCCCCCTCACACACACATACACACAAAAACTTTCAACCATACAAACAACTGAATAAAACAATCAAGTTGTATTGTATTGTGTTGCGTTTTACTGTACTGTATTGTACTGTATTTTAAAATTAAAAGGTAAAGGTGTCCCATAACCTAGGGGAGCGAGGCGTCAGAGACCTCACTTCTCTAGGGCCAGCATATTGAGGGCGGCGCCCATCTCCTCTCCCTCGCTGCTTTACCTTCCCTGACCCTAAAGTGGCAGGTACCCATTTACAGCTGGGTGAACTGGGGATTTTCACCCAGCCAAGTTAAGCAGCGTCGAGCGTGGTTACCAGTTGCATGGGTGGCTGTTTGCACGCCTTGGCTTTCAGTACAGTTCCCCCAGCTTTAAAATAGGTACCTGCCCTCTTTAGGGTCAGGGAAGATAAAGCAGTGAGAGAGAGGAGATGGGCGCCGCCCTCAATATTTCTGGCTCCTTGGAGAAGCTGAGGTCTCTGACGTCTCGCTCCTCAACTACTGTATAGGTTATGGGAACACCTTTACCTTTAAGGTATAGTGTTGTTGCTGTTGTTGTTGTTGTTGTTGTTGTTTGGAGGGATCTCCAGGAGTTAACAATATCTCTGATTCAAGTCCTCTACAAGTTTGGTATTAAAGGCACAGCCCTCACCTGGTTCAGTTCATACCTTACAGACCGATTCCACACAGTTACAGTATATAAGATTCAATCAACACCTGCCAAACTGGAATGTGGAGTCCCACAGGGGTCAGTTCTCGGCCCTGTTCTTTTCACTCTCTACACTGCCCCACTTTCACATATAATAAACCGTCATCAAATCAACCATCAATTTTATGCAGACGACTCTCAGATTCTTAGCAGTGAAACTCCCGAATATCTGCCTTCTCTCTTGACACATATGTCCTACTGCCTTCAAGATATCCAAAATTGGATGATAGAGAACAAGTTACAGCTAAATGCAGATAAAACCGAAGCCATGCTTATAGGGACCAAACACAAACTCTCTTCCATAACAACAGCTTCAATAGAATTCGGCAATACGTCTGTCCCTCTATCCACTGTAGTGAAATATCTAGGGGTCGTTATCGACAACACACTCTCCGTGCAAAAATTCATCACCCAAACCTGCCAGTCGTGCTACTATCAATTACGGCGCATTAGTGCAGTTCGAAAGTATCTGTCCACTGATGCAATATCCAAACTAGTCACATCTCTCATTCTCTCACGTCTGGACTATTGCAATTCTCTTCTGGCTGGTCTGCCAGCATCATCTATACACCCTCTTCACGTATACACAACTCTGCAGCTCGACTGCCCGAGTGTACAACCTTTGTTTGTGTGTGTGTGTTTACATTTGAATTTGTAAAAATCTATTAATTGTAACTGGCTGCATGTGAAAGACTAGGATGAATGAAAGCGCTTTGATTTGTTTTTTTGCAAGATATAGCGCTATATATATATGCCATGTATTATTATTCTTATTATTCTTATTACAAGTCCTTTGGACCAGGCCATAAACTGATGTCCCAGTGTGTAAATTATTCTTATACAACGTCTTGTTTACATGTTAAGAAACCAATTCATCGTCTGTGAAACTGTCTAGCCATGACCCACAGTATGGATAACATGAACATGCCTAGCATGCAATTTTTACCTGGAGAGTGATAAACTCCGCCAGACTCTACGTGCCCAAGGTTTACATACACCTTAAAAAAAAATCAGGGCAGTGCTTCAGTGACTATGACGGGTCTGAAGGGAGAAAAAACCCCGAAAAAAACACACCAAACGAGTTTGTTCATACTGATGTGTGGTGTGGGAGGTGTAGAGTGTGGTGTGGTGTGGACTGAAGGGAGAAAAAACCGAAAAAACCCCAACGAGTTTGTTCATACTGATGTGTGGTGTGGGAGGTGTAGAGTGTGGTGTGGGGTGTGGTGTGGTGTGGTATGTATGGGTGGGTGATGTAGGTATGGTTGTTGTGGGGTGGTGGTGTGATAGGTATGTGTGGTGTGGTTGTTTTGGTGTGGTGCGTGTGTTGGGTGATAGATGATTGGTTGTGTGTGGTGTGAGATGGGATGTGGTGTGGTTTGGGTGGTGTGGTGTGGTGGTGTGTGTGGTTTGGGTGGTGTGGTGTGGTTTGGGGTGGTGGGTGTGTATGGTGGATGTGGTTTGGGTGGTACGTGTGTGGTATGATGTAGTGTGGTTTGGTGTGATGTGATGTGGATGGGTGTGGTTGCATGTGTGTGTGATGTGGTGTGTAGTGCGGTGTCGCATGGGATGTGGTGTATAGTGTAGTGGTGTTTCGCTTTGATTTGTGCTTTACAGATTCGCGCTATAAAATCATACATTCATTATATGGTTTAGTACAGCGAGATGTGATGAGAATGTGCGTGGTGTGGTGTGGTGTGATGTGGTGTGATGTGGTATGACATGGTGTGGTATGATGTGGTGTGGTGTAGTGTGGTGTGGTATGGTGCTTCTTACACCATCAATGGTAAGTACTACATTGTCTTGTATTACATTATACGCCATAATACTGCATTCATACAGATTTTTTTTTTAAACCCAACAAGATGACGTCAGACTCACCTGCCGCCAGTGGCGATAAGCAGAGCGTCATAAGTGAATGGTCTCCCCTGTGGATGTCGTCACTTCCTTCTGGGTGGTGTTGACGGATGTCACCTGATCAACAACATCAAAGTTACACACCTGTATTAGCTTGCGGGTCTTGTAGTATCTTCTATAGAGTGTGAGTCGGAATTTTTTGGGGGGTGATTTTCACAGATCTGTTTAAAATACGAAAAAATGCACTGTGTAATTGTTTTTGGGATTGAGGACATAGTGCAATACCAGGTTGTCACAAAAAAGTTGCAATTGATCATCAAATGAGGATTGCTTGTATTCCTACAGTGTTGACCCCGCGTATTCATAGTTCGGTAAGGAAGCTAGCAGACGACAAAGGACTGAGGAGGTACAGTGTTTGCTGAAAAATTAAAAAAATTTCGAACCTTCCAAATCTGTGCAAGTCTTTCACAAAAAGGGTTTTTATTTCTTCGGATGCTTTAGTACGTGCGGTATGAAGATAAGAGTCATTGGGGAAAAAACAGAAGGAAAAGTGCGAATTTCTACTACCGGTGTGCAGCCAAATGTTAGTGTGTTTTCCTGGTCGAAGTTATCTCCTAACAACCTGATATCTGTTGCCTGTCACAGGTGGTTGTTTGAAGAGAGCTGTAGCTGAGTGGTTAAGGTCGTTTGGGTTCAGCCCCTGGGTCCACGAAGCTGTGGGTTCGAATCTCGGCAGCAGCGTGCGGTGAATTGAGAATTCGGATTTTGATGATCTCTTACGTCAACTTCAAGCGCAGACCTGCCAGTGCCTTCAACCCATCCGCATGCAGAAGACCAAACATACAGATTACAGATTCTGTGGGTTACGGAAACATGTACATACCCAGCATGCAACCTGTACAATGAAATGAGTTTCTCTGAAGTGGGAATGTGTCGGCTGAGGCCAGCAGGCAGACCTCCTGCAGAGTGACAAGCACAGGAGAAGGAAGACCAGGCACTACACACCCTCACCCAATAAGGAGGCACAGAGAAGGAGAGATACTGCTTTCTTTATAGTTAGCCTCTATCATTAGTTCTCTATTCATAGACTAAATACCGTGGCGCGCTCTCTCTCTCACTCTTTCTTTCTTTATTGTTTTGATGTTCATATGTTTACAAGAACGCATTGCAAGACTAGGCTTGGCCTAAAAATTTCATCTTTGCCCATTGAAGATCTCTCCCTCTCTCTCTGTCTCTCTCTCTCTTTGAGTGTCTCTCTCTGTCTCTCTCTCACCTTGCCTTCCCTCCTTCTGTCTGTCTGTCTGTCTCCCTCTCTCCTCTCCCCCTCTCTCTGTTTCTGTCTGTCTGTCTTTTTCTCTATCTCTCTTTGTCTATCTCTCCCCTTGCCTTCACTTTCTCTCGCTGTCTCTCTCTCTCTCTGTTCCCTTGCCTTGCCTTTCCTCTCTCTCTCACCTCAGTACCAGTGGAAAACTCAATGTTGTATTTGGCATAGAAGTCAGCGTTCCTCAGAGCGATCGAATCAGCAGAACTGCTCATAGCCTGAAACAGAACGGTGGTCTAGCGGTAACGCACCCGCCTAGAAAGCGACAAGTCACGGGTTCGATCCCCGTTCGAGCCAAAACGTTTTAACCTCCCATCCCCTTAACTTTGAGTGGTGGTCTAGGTGCTAGTCTTTCTCGGATGAGACCATAAATCGAGTTCCCGTGTGCAACAGGCGCGTAATAGAACCCACGGCGACAAGTAGAATTATCCCAAGCAAAATTCTGTAGAAAGAAAAAAACCCCACTCTTGATAGGGAAACAAAATACAAAATGCACGACAGGGAAAAAATAGCGTGTGGCGCTGCTGTTGTGGCGACGCGCTCTCCCCCAGAGTAGAGCAGCACGAATTTCATGCAGAGAAATCTGCCGTGAATGACAGTGATACACAAACACAAACCACCTACTGCCAAGTCTGCCTGAAACAAAGAACCATGATCAGACAAACAGGTAAAGGTGTCCTCCCATAACCTATAACGTCGTAGGGGAGCCAGGCGTCAGAGACCTCAGCTTCTCCAGGGGCCAGCATATTGAGGGCGGCGCCCATCTCCTCTCCCTCGCTGCTTTACCTTCCCTGACCCTAAAAGAGGGCAGGTACCCATTTACAGCTGGGAGAACTGGGGGGACTGTACTGAAGCCAAGGCGCGCAAACGGGTCAGCCATGCAAGTAGTAACCACACGCTCGACGCTGCTGAACTTATCAGATACGTACATCTACATCTATAAACTGCGGGTCCCGAGTGCTAACACACGCAAAACTTCTTACTTACTACACGTCAAAACCCGTTCTGCCTTTCGGAAGAGTGAACCATTTGTATGAGCGGATGATGTAAAAATATATTTGGAAAAACTGCACGCGCACTGGTGTCGTGCATGGCCATCATCCCCGAAGTCGGAATGCGGCTACCTTCAGGGTGGGCACGAACAGTCGTGCAGGCAATAATCTCACTGGTGGTGAACCTCGGAGCTCTAGCCGAGGAACGAAAAAAACATCCCCCAAAAAATATATTTGCAAACTTCTGTGTGTGTGTGTGTGTGTGTGTGTGTATGTGTGTGTGTGTGTGTATGTGTGTGAGTGCGTGTGTGTGTGCGTGTGTGTGTGCGTGTGTGTGTGCGTGTGTGTGTGTGTGTGTGTATGTGTGTGTGTGTGTGTGTGTATGTGTGTGCGTGTGTGTATATGTGTGTGTGTGTGTGTGTGTGTGTGTGTGTGTGTGTGTGTGTGTGTGTGTGTGTGTGAAAGAGAGAGCCAGCTCTTGTGTGTGCTTGCTTGCGTGCGTGCGTGAGAGTGTGTATGTGCACGAGTGTGTGAGCGTGCGTGCGAGTATGTGTGTACACGTGTGCGTGTATTTATGTATGTGCACGTACGCGCGCGCGTGCGTGCGTGCGAGCGAGTATGTGTGTGCACGTGTATGTATGTATGTATGTATGTATGTATGTCAAGTCAAGTCAAGTCAAGTCAAAATTTTATTTCCAGATGGTACATTGAATAAGCAATGCATTTGCTTTTTTTTCCATCAAGCCAGTATGTATGTATGTATGTATGTATGTGCACATACGCGCGTGCGTGCGAGGTTGTGTGTGTGTGTGTGTGTGTGTGTGTGTGTGTGTGTGTGTGTGTGTGTGTGTGTGTGTGTGTGTGTGTGCGGCCTGCCAAAAGCCAGCCGCTACCTTGCTGAGTTTGGGCCGGTCATAGGGCAAGGTGTGTTCTGAGGTCAGCACCAACACACGGCCACTGAACCCCTCCTGTCTCAGTGTCTCCGCGCATACGGCACTGCCCGCCCCTGTAAAAACGAAAACAAGGTACAGGTGTCCCATAACCTATGTGCTTTTAGGGGAGCGAGGCGTCTCTAGGGGCCAGCATATTGAGGGCGGTGGCGCCCATCTCCTCTCCCTCGCTGCTTTACCTTCCCTGCCCTTAAAGAGGTCATGTACCCATTGACAGCTGGGTGAACTGGGGGATTGTACTGAAGCCAAGGCGCGTAAACGGTCACCAAGTGGTAACCACGCTCGACGCTGCTTAACCTTGGCTGGGGAAAGCTAGTGCTCTGACCACTGAGCTATCGCGTCCCCTGTACACACGGCATACAACAGCCCTCTGCATCCTGCAATTCTGAAACACTCGAACCCTACCGTGGTTTTTGATGTGTGTGTACAAAGCAGCAGCAGCAGCAGCAGCAGCAGCAGCAGAAGAAGAAGAAGAAGAAGAAGAGGTACAACAACAACAAGAACAAACTGAACAAAAACAACAAGAAAGGGAACAAAAACTAGAACAAGAATTCACTGAAATAATAATAATAATAATAATAATAATATATGGAATTTATAAAACGCTGAATCTTGTAAAAAGCAAACAAATCGAAGCGCTTGCACTCAATTCATTTACACTTCTTTTTAAAAAAACACACTCTAAGTCGTCATTTTCCAGATTCTAACGGCAATATTTTCGTATTAATCTACTCCATCATTCTTTTCCCTGTGATCTAAACCCATGTTCAAATAACAGTTTCAAAAGAATTGTGAAAAAATGCAAGGCTGTGATTCTCCCGTCTCTGAAATTAATGACCATAATTATTATAGCTGGATCAACATAGTTGACAAATAAAAAAAGAAAAGAATTATCACCACTGATAATTAAACTTCTTGTTTTTTTTCCAGTGTTGTCTCGATGGTGTACTAGGCTATGAGATAGGTGATTGTGAAGATAAAAGACATGATATAATTATTTCGTCTGATATAACTGAGTGAACAGACGTAAAATTGAAGCAACAACATATGCTTCAAACATTTTCCTACAGGAACATCAGAAGTTTTCAAGTTTATTTTATTTATTTATTCATTTTCTCTATTTAGTCTTTTATTTCGAGAATAATGGAATAAGCATTCATGTGCTTTTTTTCATCCAGTCTCCGTGTGTGTACAGTTTTGTAAATTTTGTCGCCCGTTCCCACTGGCACACAATGGCCTACTCTTCCGATAAGTGGAACGGGTTTTAACCTGTGCGCAAGATGTTCTGCGTGCGTTTGAAAACGGGAACTCGGTTTATAGTCTCATCCAAAGGACTTTTGGGGAGAGTGGAGTCGGCACGAATGTTAACTTCAGAGGAAAAATCCCCTTGAATGAGAATCGAACCTTGTCAGCAGATCACGAATATATCACTCTAACCACCTATCCCCCCCCCCCCAACACTTAAACTGTTTGTATGGTTGTCAGCAACAATGCCAATGTACATCAAGACAGTACGACATGTCACCATCAGTGACAGTGTACCCTTGGCGAATCACATACCACTCCTTGTCCAAAGACTCATATATTATAGGATATTATATCCTTTCGATTACGTTAAGTGCAAAAAGCAAGGTAATTAATTACCCATGGTTTCATGCATACCCAATACTGTACTGTCACCAACAAAGTTATCTCATGGTAACCTTCGACAAATTGACCAAATTCAAACTCTTTCTCTTCTTCTGTAATTCCTCTAAGATTATACAAAACAACACCCCTGAAATCGGAATGCAGCTACCTTCATGGTTGGCAAAAAAAAGGTCGCATACGCAAAAATCTCACCACTGGTGAACCTCGGAGATCTAGCCGAGGAACGAAATTACAACAACAACAAAAACAACAATATAATATCAAGACACAAAACCATACCTCCACCAATCAATACAAAGGTTGTCCGGTTGCTGGGGTCAGCTCGTGACATGGCCTTGACCCTCTTGCTGCTCTTCAAGGTCACGGGGTCGGCCTTGACAACCACGTCTTCTCCTCGCAGCTCCACCTAACGGGGACACACGGGCGATGCTGACATCCAGTTGACAATACACGTGACATTAATTTGATTTTCTGGGACAAATCAGGGACCTTTACTAGCCTGGAGCATGTTGGGGATCTTGACTGATCTAAGATATGTATGTGACCCTGACATTGGCCTGAAAAGTGAATGTGACCTTGACTGATCTAAGATATGTATGTGACCCTGACATCGGCCTGAAAAGTGTATGTGACCTTGACTGATCTAAGATATATGACCCTGACATTGGCCTGGAAAGGGTATATGACCTTGACCAATCTAAGATATGTATGTTACCCTGACATTGGCCTGAAAAGTGTACGTAACCTTGACTGATCTAAGATATGTATGTGACCCTGACGTCGGCCTGAAAAGTGTATGTGACCTTGACTGATCTAAGATATGTATGTGACCCTGACATTGGCCTGAAAAGTGTATGTGACCTTGACCGATCTAAGATATATGACCCTGACATTAGCCTGAAAAGTGTACATGACCTTGACTGATCTAAGATATATGACCATGACATTAGCCTTAAAAGTGTACGTGACCTTGACTGATCTAAGATATATATATGTGACCCTGACATTGGCCTGAAAAGTGTATGTGACCTTGACCGATCTAAGATATATGACCCTGACTTTAGCCTGAAAAGGGTACGTGAACTTGACTGATCTAAGATATATATATGTGACCCTGACATTGGCCTGAAACGTGTATGTGACCTTGACTGATCTAAATTATACATGTGACCCTGACATTGGCCTGAAAAATGTACGTAACCTTGACTGATCTAAGATATGTATGTGACCCTGACATTGGCCTGAAAAGTGTATGTGACCTTTACTGACGAAACAATGTTTCTGTGGCCTTGATATTGACCTCAGATGCATCAATGACCTTGATTGACCTTGAGCCCAGATTCGAACCACCACTAAACAAGACACCCGTTCAAGGGGTTCTTTTTGCCCTGGAGTTCACATCGGTACTGACTCCACTCCCCCGACAATTTTTCGGCGACGGATTAGACAATAATCTGCGGCCTCTGTGTGAACGCATGCAGAGCATCTTGTGTACACGTTAAAACCTACTTTCTCTTTCCAAAGAGTAGACCATTCATGCTGCTAAGAAAGAAAGACACAAAAAAAGAGCGAAGACACAAAAAAACAACACCCCGCATGTACACTGTTATCCTGTTTAGACATCATCCCCAAAGTCGGAATGCGGCTACCTAAACAGCGGGCAAAAACGATCGCGTACGCTAAAAAATCTCACCATTGGTGAACCTCGGAGCTCTAGCTTCCACCTCGGACACCCCCACCCCAGTTTGTAACAGTAATTAGAGAGCTAGGCACAGACAGAACAGACACATGATACAATAAGACAGGCAGGTAGGCAGACAGACAGAGAGAGAGACAGAGAACTGTCTTTCACCTGGAAGACAGGTAAACTGTCCAGCCCCGGGAAATCTTCAATGTCACCGGTTTTGACGTTGAAGCAGGCCCCGTGCCACGGACACCGCACCACCCCCTTGCAATAGGACCCTGGACAAATTTTATCTCCATAATTATTTATAACCAGACCGTAGATGAGATACCATTTTAGTCGCATTGGCGTGCATTAAAACTGCATGTATGTGTGCGCTCGCACGCGCGTGCTAACACGCACATACTGCATGCGAATATACGTACATACATGCAGACGCATAGACAGACAGAGAGAGAGACAGACAGAGAGAAGAGAGAGAGAGAGAGAGAGAGAGAGAAGAGAGAGAAGAGAGAGAGAGAGAGAGAGAGAGAGAGAGAGAGAGAGAGAGAGAGAGAGAGACAGACAGACAGACAGACAGACAGAGAGAAGAATTTGGAGTGAGGAAGCCCTGTAAAACGAGTCAGCCAATAAATCCATCAATCAACCAACCAACCAACCAACCAACCAATCAATCAGTTTGGCAATTGACTGACAGTTAAAGCAGGGGACAGACTTTTGGAAAGAAGACCTCAGTGACGTCAGTCAACCTGTCAGATAAATCAGTCAGCCAACCATCCATCAAATCAAGCAGTCAATTAATCAACCATCTAATCCATTATCCATCGGTCCAATAGATCAATCAACAAATCATCCAGCCAACCAACCAACCAACTAACCCAACCATACATCTGTTCAACCACCCATCCATCCAGCCATCTATCCCATAAATCAATCAATCAACCATTTCAACCACCAACCAACTAATCGGCCATCCATCCATCCAAGCAACAAATCAATCAGTTAGTCAGCTTTGATTTTTTTAAAACCAGATATAGCGCTATATAAATTCCATTATTATTATTATTATTATTATTAATCAGCTACCAACCCACTCATCCATTTATCCAACAATTTGTTTATTTATTTATTTTATTCTTTTATTTTGAGAATAATGGAATACGCACTCACGGGTTTTTCTTAAACATCAAGTCCCCGTGTGTATGCAATTTTGTACATTTTATCATCCGTTCACACAGGCACACAATGGCCTACTCTTCCGAAAAAAAGAACGGGTTTTAACGTGTACGCAAGATGTTCTGCGTTAGTTCGCACACGGGTCCCCGGTTTCATTCGAAGGACTTTTAGGGGGAGTGGAGTCGGCACTGACGTTAACTCCAGAGGAAAAATCCTCTTGAACGAGAATCGAACCCGGGGTCAGCAGATGATGAGCGCAATGCGCATCACCCGAACCACCAGGCTATCCCGTGCCCCCAAGTCAATCAGTCAACCAATCAACCATCTAACCCACCAACCATCCGTCTATCCATCTACCCATCAAATCAACCAGTCAACCAGCCAACCATCCATCCAACAATCCAACCCATTCATCCATCCCTCGGGCTACTAGCTGTCTTCTCCTTCTCTCGATCGCTTTAATGTGACACCGTCAGATGTGTTTGGGAGAAATAGTGGCAAATCCTTTCCAGCTCCTCTCGTGGGCCGTACAGCTTGGTTTGCAGGGTTGTCTCCGTCAGCCACACAATCTTCCTCAGGTCGCTGAATAGCAGTGCATTTCTGAAGGATGTGCTCGCCAGTCTGGTTTTCTTTACCACATGGCACATAGGGGAGAAGGAACGAGTTTCAGCGCCTTCTAACAAATCACAATACCATGCACAAAAAACCACCCGAAGCTGCTAGGGACGGGGTAGCCTGGTGGTTAGAGTGATGTATTCGTGATCTGCTGACAAGGTTCGATTCTCGTTCAAGAGGATTTTTCCTCTGGAGTTAACATCAGTGCCGACTTCACACCCCCTAAAAGTCTTTCGGATGAGACTATAAACCGAGGTCCCGTGTGCGAACGCACGCAGAACCTCTCGCGCACACGTTAAAACCCGTTCCGCTTTTCGGAAGAGTAGGCCACTGTGTGCCGGTGGGAACGGACGACAAAATTTACAAACCTGCATACACTCGGGGACTAGATGTAAAAAAAAGCACCTGCGAGCTTATTCCATTATCTGGAAGTAAAAGAAAAAAATAAATACAGATGTTAAAACCAGACCTTTGGAGAGAGGCGCCCCGTAGTGTGAGCACTTGTTGGCCAGGGCATAGAACTGGCCGTTGTCTCTGACCACCAGCACTGCAGTCCCCCCTACCTCCACTTCACGAGTCCTGAACACACACAGTCATGCACGTACGTGCGTACGTACGCCCGCGCACACACACATGCAGAATTTGCCCAAAAAAATATACAGTGTATATACGGTGAAAACCTTTCAAATATTCAAGTTTTGTACCAATCCAAGGGCTTAAAAAGTTCCTACCTGCCTTTCAAGATACATCTCTGACAGAGCTTCTAACCAATCCAAACGTATTTTGCCAGATAGCACTGTCGCTGATGCGGTCTCCAATAATTTCTTTCTTGTAAAGTACGACCGTGAGACTGTAATAGCTTTACTTTCCGATTAATTTGCAATTGTACAGGTTCCCCTTTTAGCCTAGTGTTCAATTGTTCTGTGTTATTGTTCTATTTGCGTTTCTTTGCCATGTGTTTGCAACATATTGTTTGGAATCAGAATTTAGACATACACAAAATCTTTACTTACCAACACTTATCTTTTTGCTCTCAAGCCCTCATTTCATCACTGCTAATCCACCTTTCGTCTAATATCACTTTAAGTGAACAGACGTAAAATCGAAGACACACACATACAGACAAGCAAGCCCACTACGTCAGTACTCGCACACACAGAGTGCACACACAGAGTGCACACACACACACACATTGAGAAGAGACACTGAGACAATAAGTACACACCTTGATTGAAGAACAATCTGACAGTCCGACATACACGTTGACAGACACACAGACAGACAGACACATTGACAGTCAGCTACACTGACAGACAGACAGACAGATACATTGACAGACAGACACACTGACAGTCAGACAGACACAATGACAGACACATTGACAGACAGACACACTGACAGATAGACAGACACACTGTCAGACACATTGACAAACAGACATTCAGACATACAGACAGACAAACAGACACACTGACAGTCAAACAGACAGACAAAATGCCATGCAACGAGAAAGACGAACTAGATTCTTTCGAATCCATTAATTTGTCTGCAAAATAAATGCCATATGAATGCAAAAGTTCTTTTCAAGAAGCGTTAGTTTTGCTTTTTTAAAAACAGCTTTGGCCCCCCCCCCCCCCTCTCAATTCAAATCGCCTACCTCAGATACAATGACTACAGTAGTAATCTCCAATCTCAATCTCGTGTATACATTTTTTTCATCCCTGAAAGTTTCGGTGACTGTATGATATACGCTCTGATAGTTATTTCATGAATGCAAGTATCAATCTCTGCTTTCGATTTTGTGAATACTTTTTAAAAAAAAATCCATGAAAGTTCCAATGATTGTATAATATGTTCTCTGGTTATTATTTTTGATATATTATACACTTTTTTAATCTGTGAAATTTTTTAGCGTTTGTATAATAATTATATGCTCTGGTATATTTTAGGGGACGGAATAGCTCAGTGGTCAGAGCACTCGCTTTCCCCCAGCTAAGGTGAAGCAGCATCGAGCGTGGTTACCACTTGAATGAGTGACCGTTTGCGCGACTTGGCCTCAGCACAGTTCCTCCAGTTCCCCCAGCTGTAAATGGGTACCTGCCCTCTTTAGGGTCAGGGAAGGTAAAGCAGCGAGGGAGAGGAGATGGGCGCCGCCCTCAATATGCTGGCCCTTAAAGAAGCTGAGGTCTCTGACGCCTCGCTCCCCTACGCCCACATAGGTTATGGGACTCCTTCACTTTTTTAACACTTTTAATCCATGAAAGCCAGTATTTGTCTAAAATATGCTCTGGTAATTCTTGTCGGTGTATCTATTCCATCTATTTGATTACTTTGCATAGAATGTGATCTTTTTTTCCCGTCGGTTTTCTTGTTCCGTGCAAATTCATAGCATAGTCTCTGCAATGAGATAACTTGAACAACAGGAGGATTTGGCCGTAAAATCTACAGGTAGACCAACACCAGTTCTGATAGTACTAGAAATCCGAACAGTGCTACCCATAGGTGTAATCAGTTGTTGTTGTTTTTTTTACTATATATTCCAAATTGTTTTATTTTTTAACTTTCCAAATACGATAAATCAGTAAAGACATGGACAACATGAACTAAACTTTCAAGACAGATAAAAAAAAAATTACCAAAAAATGATGAATAAAGAAATAAGTCAAAAGTACACGAATATACAAAAAAACCCACCTCTTCTTTAAAGCACCAATACCACGTTATCAAAAGGGGATTCGAATCAATAAAATCAATGAATAAACAACGAAATAATTTTTTCTTTCCTATTAATAAAGAAAAAGAGAGAAAAAAAACCACTGACTCTCCATCAGCCAGTTCGTTCCCTTTGCAAACGACAACCTCCATGTTGGTAGTCAACTGTCGTCTGCTGTTTGTGTCGTCACTTCCGCCAAAAACGTTGTCGTCTGCCGAGCTCTCTAGTCGTGGAGTAAAGTTTACTCCCTGAACAGAACGACTGGAACCTGGGGGGGGGGGGGGGGGGGGGGGGGGGAAGAAAAGACACAGGGAGAAACTTGAATATTGCACGTGCACACACGCACATACACGCACGCACGCACACACACACATATAATAATGTTAATGTTCATTTACATATACAACATAATTACTGTCATTGTCTTAAAATTTATACAGATGGCTCACTTTTAGACAATCATCAAGCAGGTTCAGCATTTGTCATACCAGCACTAAAAATAGAAAAGTCATATCATGTTGGTAAAAATCGATCAGTTTTTACAGCTGAACTGATCGCTATTGTCATGGCTTTGAATTTCA
>CM054157.1:53072912-53085412 GCA_028751875.1 Rapana venosa
TAACTTGTGCAAGCCACACACTGTCTGACAACTTCAGTGCATACAGTGCCTCAACGACTCTTCAAGGAGTTTAGGGTGATGTCCAGTGAAGTCATGGCAGGGGACAGTTTAGTTTATCTCACAACTTACATATCTCGAAGAAACACACTTTTAAAGAATTGATCACCACTTTGTGATCTCTGAAACCGAACAAGCTGATATTTCAAACACTGGTTGCTGTTTTTATGTTCTAAGTAATTGTATTTAATGCATAACTTCTCTTCAGATGTGTTGACGGCATAGAGGATAGAATATCAAGGGCAATTTTGTGTTGCCATTTCAGCCAAACATACAGCAACCACTATTCCACCTACTTGAAATTCGTAAAGAAAAAAATACGTCGGGTTTTTGTTTTTTACTTAACTTTTCATAGAGATCTAAAAACATTTAAAACTTTTCATAGAGATCTAAAAACATTTTTCAATGTCTTCCCGAAAAAATAAGATTAAGTATATCTATACACAGGCCTTCACCAACCCCTACAAGAAAGAGACAAGATATATTACAAAATAAAACATTTACTTGACAAGATTTTCAGTAAATAAAATCCAAATATGCCTATGACATGAAGTTTAAGACCAAATGCCACCACACAACTATGTATAAAAGTCACGTAAAGAAAGAATTAACTTGTTGGTGAAGTCAATTAAATCTTTGGCCCACCACGAGTCTATCATAATATACTACGACTGCAAAATAAAAATCCTGACTGAAATCTTACCCCCGGACTGGTCGAATGAAATACCAATTACCTTTCTCCGACTAGTACGTACAAACACTCGATTTCTCCTCTGAATTCTTTCGAAACCAAACCATTTCCATTCATCACGTCTGAACAAGTTTTTCCTCCAATTTTACACCGACCAGCAAAACTTCACAGAAACAGACGACACACACAAGAATGGAACAACTCGACTAAAAAGTGAAAACTGCCACAAGCGACGCAGCTGCACACAACTTGACTCTACGTTTTCAGTTTTAATCGATTGGTTCTTTCCTGTTTCTGTTACTCTCTCTTTCTCTCTCTCTCCGAGATGTACTGGGTGTGATGTCTTTTAGCTCAAGCGCTCGAATTTAGGTTGCAGACGTTATTTACACTTAGCCATTGCCATCTATCAACGGTTCTGTGTTGCTAGGAAGCAGGGGTGTGGGTTACGCGAAGAATGCAAGATGCCGAGGAATCTGAAACATGTGTCTGTCATGGGTCGTAGCGAAGGCAGTGTTTGTTGGCACAGACTACATAAATGTGCACATCTGTGAATGAGAACGCGTATGCGTGTGCGTGAATAATAAGTTTATATGTCTTTTCTAGTCAATGTTTTTTTTAAAAATAACATTGTGTTCCAAATAATATTGGTGTGTGTGTGTGTGTGTGTGTGTGTGTGTGTGTGTGTGTGAGAGAGAGAGAGAGAGAGAGAGAGAGAGAGAGAGAGAGTGTGTGGTGTGGGAGGAGATGTGGATGTGGTGAGTGAGAGAGGTGAGGTGAGTGTGTGTGTATGTAATGAAATGCATGGTATTTTATTGCAATCTTTAAAAAAAAAGTTAACTTTCTTTGTTCATTTTACACTTAGCCTACATTGATTTTTTTGGTCAACCTAGTCAAGCAAGTCCTTGTGTGTGTGTGTGTGTGTGTGTGTGTGTGTGTGTGTGTGGTGTTGTGTGTGTGGTGTGTGTGTGTGTGTGTGAGAGAGAGAGAGAGAGAGAGAGAGAGAGAGAGAGAGAGAGAGAGAGAGGAGAGAGAGAGAGAGAGAGAGAGAGAGAGAGAGAGAGAGAGAGAGAGTGTAATGAAATGCATGGTATTTTAATGCAATCTTTAAAAAAAAGTTAACTTGCTTTGTCATTTTACACTTAGCCTACATTGATTTTTTTGGTCAACCAGCTCAAGCAAGTCCGCACAAATTCATGCTTGTAATGTAGAGTGATGTATGCGTGTTTGCATACAAGCTAGCGTTCACACGAAGAGGCACTGAGACAAATACATGTTTTACAAAGGCACACACACACTCAGAACAAGAGACTGGCGATTGATAAATGAAACTAACAGTATTTGAAGTGAAATGGTTTCCATACAACAATCTAGTGGAAAATGGAAACACCGTCATTTCTCGAGGAAAGGGATGATATAGAAATGTGGTTCATAAAGACATAGGGGGTGGGCGAATCTTGTATATAGCAAGATTTTTTTAAAAACTGATATATTTTTTAAAATAAAAATTCGGTGTTTCTTTTGCTATTATTATGCGGATGGATCTGTTTTTATGAACAGGACTGTATCACAAATGATAGACTATACCAACATCTGTGCTAATCATGAAGAAAAAAGGAAAGAAGGAAGGAAAGCGAGGAATGCTGCCATAAGAAACCAGTCGCAAATAACCATAACTGGGTTGTGACTATTCTGTGCATATTTATATGTTGGGTTATCTGTTGCTATACCTGAAACTTTATGATTCACTACTTAGACTTTGCATTAGAAATTTTAAGAAAGGGTAATGACTGAGTGAGATTTTGCTGCCTTTGTCTATTGGTAATCAACATAAATTTAGTTTTATTGGGGTGAAGAGATTTGTAGTTTTGGTGTGTCCACTCAATAAGGTTATTGATACTTTTTGTGTTATGTGATAACCTTTTTCATTAGGACTAGTTGTTTTGAATGGTTGTGTCATCAGCAAACATGTCGCATTGAGTACCTATGGGTGAAGGAAAATCATTGATGTATAGCAAAAACAGAAGGGGACTCAAAACCAAACCTTGAGGTACACCATAAGTATTTGGAAGAAAACCAGACACAAACACATTCAAAGATACTTTTTGCTGTCTATAATAAAAATTTAAAAAGGGGGGGGGGGGGGGGGGGAGTTAACTCAAGAGTACTACGGTATATTTTGTAAAGTGCTAGGTTTCTTTTCTTTTCTTTTTTAAAAAGAAGTTTATCATTTATAACATCAAATGCTTTTGCAAAATCAACAATCGATACTCCAGTAAATTGCTTTCTATTTATATTCAACAACCATCAATCAATCAGTTTTGTTCAAGCTGCTGACTGGAGTGATATTCTCTAAACCCAGACTGGTTAGGATGCGTCAGGTCATGCTGATTTAAGTGAGAAAGAAGACACTTATAAACTGGTTGCTCCAGAGGCTTAGAAAGAACAGATGATATAGACATTGGCCTGTAGTTGGATGGACTAGTCTTGTTGCCAGTTTCACGTAAGGGAATTATTTTTGTTTGTTTAAAACCTCTAGGAAAACAAGTGTTTATCAGGGCAATGATTATACACACAGGGAAGAGTTTCTGCTATGTCTGTTTGTCCGTGTGTGTGTGTGTGTGTGTGTGTGTGTGTGTGTGTGTGTGTGTGTGTGTGTGTGTGTGTTGTGTGTGTGTGTGTGTGTGTGTGTGTGAGTGTGTGTGAGTGGATGTGAGTGTATGTGTGTGTGTGTGTGTGTGTGTGCGCGCGCGCACGTGGACCGAACACACTGATCTTCAGACAGAAAATGGTGTGAGTATCTGTTCTAACCATGTTCTTGTGCGTGCGTGTGCACACACACACCACCACGCAACACCACACACACACACACAGCAACACACACACACACACACACACACACACACACACACACACACACACATATATATACAGAGGCAGACAGGCAGGCAGACAGACAGAGAAACAGGCAGCAAATTTCACCCTAAAATGGCCCCTCAAAAAATTTTCACACAAGAATATCAACTTTCATGGAAAATTTAATACAGAACCACTACACATTAAGAAATCATAATAATAACAAAACCAACATCAACAAAGATTACACATTGACTCTCTTTCTCCACCAAAAACATAATACAAACATTTGCAACGTAATAAACATGCACTGACCTATACAGAAAAATGTGGTTATATAAATGGAGGTAGTAATAGAAAAAACAACAGCAAAAAAAAAGGGGGGGTTACCAATAACTCAATTTGAGCAAAAAATGTTCCTATCATTCAAGTGTAGCCTTTGTTTTTCAAAGTCATCTAGATCTCTGGCCATGGTCGATGTATGTGTCCGTGATAGGTATGAAATGAAAAAAAATGTATGTTGCTTTGTATTGTACTGTTTTGTTTCGTTTTGTTATGTCTTGTATTGTGTTGTGGAATATTGTATTGCATTGTGTTGAGTTGTGTTACGTTTTCTCTTGCATTGCATTGTGACTGTGTTGTATTGCATAGTATAGTATAGTGTTGTGTTGTGTTGTGTTGTTGTATTGTACTGTGTTGTAGTATAACGCTGTAAGTACCGGGTATCGAAGTGGAGTGGAATAGAGTGGAGTGGAGTGGAGTGGAATGAGTGGAGTGGAGTGGAGTGGAGTGAGTGGAGTGGAGTGTGAGTGGAGTAGAGTGGGAGTGGAGTGGAGTAGAGTGGAGTGGAGTGGAATAGAGGTGATAGAGTTGAGTGAGTGGAGTGGAGTGGAGTAGAGTGGAGGAGAGTGTAGTGGAATAGAGTGAGTGGAGTGGAATAGAGTAGAGTAGAGGAGAGTGGAGGAGAGTGTAGTGGAATAGAGTTGAGCGAAGTGGAATAGAGTAGAGTAGAGGAGAGTGGAGGAGAGTGTAGTTGAATAGAGTGGAGTGGAGTGGAATAGAGTAGAGTAGAGTGGAGAAGAGTGTAGTGGAATAGAGTGGAGTGGAGTGGAATAGAGTAGAGTAGAGTGGAGGAGTGTGTAGTTGAATAGAGTGGAGTGAAGTGGAATAGAGTGGAGTGGAATAGAGTAGAGTAGAGTGGAGGAGAGTGTAGTGGAATAGAGTGGAGTGGAGAGAAATAGAGTGGAGTGGAGTGGAATGGAATAGAGTGGCGTGGAATAGAGTGGAGTAAGTGGATTGTATCATGTCGAATTGTATTGTATTGTATTGTATTGCACTGTATTGCACTGTACTGTACTGTAAATGTGTTGCATTTCAGTATAGTGTATTGCATCGTATTGTAGTGCATTGTATTGTATTGCATCGTGTTGTATTGCATCGTGTTGTATTGCATCGTATTGTACTGCATCGTCTTGTAATGTCATGCGTTGCATTGTAGCGTTTTGCGGTCTATTGCATAATGTTGTATCGCACCGTATTGTATTGCATTGCATCGTATTGTATTTATTGCATCGTACTGCATTGCACTGTATTGTATTGCAAACCACTTAAGAGTCACCACATAATGTATTTTTTTGTTGTTGCTTTAAATTCGGGCTTCTGTCCACACAAACAATGCATCACCACAATGTGTGTGAGTGCGCGCGCGCGCGCGCGTGTGTGTGTGTGTGTGTGTGTGTGTGTGTGTGTGTGTGTGTGTGTGTGTGTGCGTGCGTATGCGTGCGTGTGTGTGTGTTCATCGAGGCTGGAGCTGACCACAGGACAGCCAGGCAGGTCGGGTGTCCTTAGGGTACCCGCTCTGCAGCTGTGCACGCGCATTGTACTTCCAGTACCTGCCCAGACAGACAGACAGAGAGAGACGGCAGGCAGGTCAGTGAAAGCATGCAGCAATCATCATCATCAATAACAACAACAACAACAACAACATAAACAACAACACCAACAACAACAACAACAACAACAATAACAACAACAACAGCAACAACAGCAACAACAGCAACAATGATAATAAAATAATAATAATACTAATAATAATAATACTAATAGTAATAGTAATAATAACAACAACAACACTACTACTACTACTACTACTACTACTACTACTACTACTACTACTACTACTACTACTACTACTACTACTACTGTATGGAATTTACATAGCGCTGAATCTTGTAAAGCAACAAATCAAAGCACTTAAAAAAAAAATATGCGTGTGTATGCGGTTTTGTAAATTTTGTCATCTGTTCCCACCGGCACACAATGGCCTACTCTTTCGAACAGCGGAACAGGATTTAACGTGTGCGCAAGATGTTCTGCATGCGTTCGCACACGGGGCCTCGGTTTATAGTCTCATCCGAAGGACTTTGACATTCAGTTCGATTTTTTTGTCAAACTGGGAAGAAAGGGCGAGGCTGGGAATCGAACCCAGAACCTCACGGTTTACTTGTTGGCAATACAAGAAAGGAGGAGGAGGAAGGTGGCAGGATGCATGGTTAAGACGTTAACAAGTCGACCGTCAGGTTCCGGGTTCCATTCCCAGCCTCGCCCTTTCTTCCCCAGAAAAATTTCCAACTGACTGTCAAAGTCCTTCGGATGAGACTATAAACCGAGGCTCCGTGTGCGAACGCATGTAGAACATCTTGCACACACGTTAAAAACCCCCGTTCCGCCTTTCGGAAGAGTAGGCCATTGTGTGCCGGTAGGGGCGGATGATTAGGTAAAAAAAACCCCACCAAACAACCCAGCATGCACACAGGTGTCATCGTGTTTAGACTCCATCCCGGAGGTCGGAACGCGGCTACCTATATGGAGAGACACAGCGTCGTTCTGGCAACTCCTGCGACGGCACTGGAGCCATGTGTATCGGCGATTGCCTTTCCTATGGACCATTCCAGCGACGTGGAGAGGGGAGCAAGGTCTGCTGCATGGGTAACAGCCTGCCCTCCATACTGACTGACTTACCCAGGCTTTGCGCTCTGGGGTATAAATACCTAGAGCGCAACTCCATAGTCTTACGAGACTGACTGATGCTTAGTAATCAATACAGTAATTCTTCTCCGTCGTCGTCGTCGTCGTCGAACGCTCAGACAGCAGCAATTGTTGTCTGTCATAGGAGCGAAAATGACTTGTGCTGCCGTTAAGCGCCTGACAAGTCAGGCCCAGCGCATTTGACTTGGGCTTGAGAGAGAATTGTTATGTTTTCAGTCTTTCTGAGGGGGAAAAAGGGCAGGAGAATGGAGCAAGAAGGCAGAAAAATAAGACGAGACGAAGATGTCAGGAAGAAAGCAGAAGAAACAAAGAGAGGGATAGAAAAGAGGGAATTCCTAGCACAGAATTTCCAGGAGGTGGGGGTGCTATTTGTACTGACAGGCTTCTAGGATATCCATGAAGAAATAAATAATGCACAAATACGTGAATATATATATATATATATATAATATATATATATATATATATATATATATATAATTTATAATATATATATATATTATATATAATATATATATATATAATAAGTATATGAATATGGGTAAGTATATCAGTTACTTCAAGTTCATCGCATCAAACATAAAAAGAATATAAAAACAAAGACCCCAAACAGAAAAAAACTACCCCATGAACATGCTGGGGGCCTGTCAGTACAAATAGCATCCCCACCTCCTGGAAATTCTGTGCTCAGAATTTCCTCTTTTCTATCCCTCTCTTTGTTTCTGACTTCTTCCTTTTCTTCCTGTCACCTCCTTCTTGTCTATTTTCTGGGTTTTTTTTGGGTCCATTCTCCTGCCTTTTCCCCCTCAGAAAGACTGAAAACATAACAATTCTCTCTCACGCCAAGTCGGATGTGCTGGGCCTGACTTGTCAGGAGTTTAACGGCAGCGCGGCGCATTTTCCCTCATTTGACAGACAACAGTAGTTGCTGTCTGAGCGTTCAACGACGACGATAGAGAAGAACATACAGAGAGATAAACACACACAATAATATCAATCCACTCCCTTCAACGTATACAAAACTCTGCCGTTCGACTTGTCCTCAGAAAGAGAAAATCTGAGCATTTAAATCCTCTCTTGTGATCTCTCCACTGGCTGCCTGTGCCACAGAGAGTTAACTATTAAGATCAGTACCCTCTGTTACAATTGTCTCCACAAAACAGCTCCCTCCTACCTCTGCGACTGTCTTCATCTATACGCTCCTTCTCGTTCCCTCCGCTCTGCTGCAGATACCTTGTGCTTACGAATACCGAGATTCAACCAGTCCACTGTTAGCCATCGCTCTTTTCTCTGTATCTGGTCCAGTGATCTGGAATGACCTCCCTCTCTCCCTTCGCCAAAAGCCTACTTATGACACTTTTAAATCCAGCCTCAAGACATATTTATTCCAAATCTGATTTTCCCCCTCTTGTTTCATCTCAAATCTATCCCTGCCTAAAATAGCCAAAATCCCATCACCCTGCCAAAGTGTATAATCTTTGTGTGTGTGTGATGTGTGTGTGTGTGTGTTGTGTGTGTGTGTGTGTGTGTGTGTGTGTGTGTGTGTGAGCGTGCGTGCGTGCGTGCGTGCGTGCTGTGTGTACATTTGAATTTAAGTCTGTTAATTGTTATTGGTTGTATGTATGGGTGTGTTGAATGCAAGCGCTTTGATTTCTGTTTGCAAGATACAGCGCTGTATGAATTCCATTTATTATTATTATTATTATTATTATTATTATTATTATTATTATTATTATCATTATTATTATTAAGATGCTGACTTAGATAGACAAACATGCCCTACGCCAGCCCAATGCTATCTTAGGTACGTTGATATGTCTTTAGGCACTAAACTTTCTGCTCGACTACAAAATAGATACACACACACGCGCGCGCGCGCACACACACACACACACTCTCTCTCTCTCTCTCTCTCTCTCTCTCTTCCAGCCTACCCCCACCCCCAAACACACACAAGCAGACACACAAAAACACAAGCCCTCCCACCTCCACCCCTCCCCCACCCCACCCCACACACACACACACACACACACACACACACACACACACACACACACACACACATACCCAACACACAACACCACACCCACCCCACCCACCACACACACACACACACCACCCACCCTCCCCAACCCCACCCACCACACACAACACCACACACCCTCCCCCCCCCCCACCCCCACCCACCACACCCACCCCTCCCCCTACCCCCCCCCCCCCCCCCCCCCCCCCCCCCCCCCCACACACACACACAACTCACACATATAACAGCCACTCCTCACCCCAACCTTGAAACTCCCTCCCTCCCCCCCCCCCCCCCCCCCCCCCCCCGCCCACATCTTTTTCACCACGACCTTGACCCCCCTCACCCCCATCCCCACCGCTTCCTTTGACCTTGCCCTACTGACCTCCTGCCCTTGAAGAAATAGTAGTATCCGTCCTGACCCTGCAGGGCCGCCTCGATGTTGGTGGGTGCCCGCTGCCAAAAGTCCCGCACGGGGCGTGGATAGCCACTGGCGAAGCGAGTCAGTCCCTCTGCCCACCTCATGTACTTGTTGTCCTGTCAGAGCCAGACAGACAGACAGAGAGATAGAGACACAGAGAGAGAGAGGGAGAGAGAGAGAGAGAGAGGGAGAGATGGAGGGTGAGGGAGAGAGGGGGGGGAGAGAGAGAGGGAGAGGGAGAGAGAGAGGGAGAGAGAGGGGGAGAGAGGTAGGGAGGGAGAGAGGGAGAGAGAGGGGAGAGGGAGAAAGAGAAGGGAGAGACAAGAGAGGGAGAGAGAGAGAGAGAGGGGGGGGGGGGGGGGGAGAGGGAGAGGGAGAGAGAAGAGAGAGAGGAGAGAGAGAGAGAGAGGAGAGTGAGAGAGAGAGAATGAAATGACAATGACTAATGACAAATTCTTTTATTTCGAGATAAATGAATAAGCACTCAGTGCTTTTTTACATCCGTCCCGCCCGTAATGGATACATCTAATAATAACCCAACACTTAAACATCTCCACAGTAGAAACAAGGGGAAATAACCCTTTTCAAAACAGCCCCCCCCAAAAAAACCCCCCAAAAAACACACACACAAAAAAAGACCAAAAACAACAAAAAAAGAAACCCCTAAAAACACTCACACCCCACCCCCACCCCAAAACCCCCCCAAACCAACAAACAAACAAACAAGGAGAAAGAAAAACCAAATCAACAAAAGAAGGAAAAGGAAAAAAAAGAGAAAAACAAACAATAACAACAAGAACAACAACAAAACCAAGAAAAATAACAACAACCAAAACTTAACAAGTCATAAAGATAAACATCCACACATTGTCAAATGGTACATATACTTGTTACATATAACAATAAGATATTGAAATAGGACACTCATTAAAACTTAAGTACAGCGGACAAGCCCAATAAAGTATTGAAAATATAAAATATGAATCCTTCATCAGGATACACTATAACTATAAGAAAAACGATAAAAAGTGAGATATACAGAGACAGAGACAGAGAGACAGTAGTGTGTGTGTGTATTTCAGAGATAATATCCATATATAATTCCCAAAACAGTACACGATCACCATCAAATTATCTGTCATGATAATGAAATAAACCCGATACCCATACATTCACATAAAAAAAACAAGAAACAAAGCAAAAGAAGAAATCTAAACCTATACAGTCATTGAGAGAGAGAATGTGTTTAAGTGTGTGAGTGTGTGTGTGTGTGTGTGTGTGTGTGCGCGCGTGTGTGTATGTGTGTGTGTGTGTGTGTGTGTGTGTGTGTGTGTGTTTTAGGGATAATACTAATTATATAATACTCATATAGCACACGATCAACAACAACACTTTTTGATTATACTCATACAAACTGAATGTTATGATGATAAAGTAAGTGCAATAGCCATATACTCACACAATAAAGAGGGGAGAAAAACCCCAATAAGTCATAAAAAGAACATCTACACATTGTAAGTAAGAGAGACATTCTTTTTTTTACCAGGATAATGAATAAGTACTCATGTGCTTTTTTACATCACAGTGAGAGAGAGAGAGAGAGAGGAGAGAGAGAGAGAGAGAGAGAGGAGAGAGAGGAGAGGAGAGAGAGAGAGAGAGAGAGAGAGAGAGAGAGAGAGAGAGAGAGAGAGGAGAGAGAGAGAGAGAATGACAATGACAATGACAATGACAAATTCTTTTATTTCGAGGATAATGAATAAGCACCCATGTGCTTTTTTACATCCAGTCTCCAGAGAGAGGGAGAGACAGAGACAGAGAGAGAGAGAGCGAAGGAGAGAGAGAGAGAGTGAGAGAGAGAGCGAGAGAGAGAGAGAGAGATGAATGAATGAATGAATCTTTATGAATGAATGAGTCTTTATTTTTTAAAGGGTAACAGAATATTAAGCATCGGCATACTTTCTTTTTTTTCATCCGGCCCTTACCCTGATTAGGGACTATCAACAAAACAAGGAGAACAAAAATCTCTACTACAACAGCGACAACAGGATCTAAAAAAAAAGATAAGTACATAGATTATATATATTTTTTTTTGGGGGGGGGGGAGAGAAAAGAGATATGCGTTAATAAACACATAATTCTCAAATGAATTATGAGAGAGAGAGAGAGAGAGAGGAGAGAGAGAGAGAGAGGAGAGAGAGAGAGAGAGAGAGAGAGAGAGAGGAGAGAGAGAGAGAGGGAGAGGGAGGGATGGAGGGAGAGAGAGAGATTTAGTATGTAAATGAATTAACTTTATTTTTTAAGGGTACAGATAAGCAGTCACATTGGCAGACAGCCAGACAGAAACAGCCGCCCATCCACCCAGACAACCATCCACCCAGACAACCATCCACCCAGACAACCATCCACCCAGACAACCATCCACCCAGACAACCATTCACCCAGACATCCATCCACCCTAGGATAGCCTAGAGGTTAGAACATTGCGCTGGCAATCTGACGACCCGGGTTCGATTCCCGTTCAAGGGGGATATTTTCCCCTGGAGTTAACATCAGTGCAGACTCCACTCTCCCCAAGAGTCCTTCGGATGAGACTATAAACCGAGGCCCCGTGTGCGAACGCACGCAGAACATCTTGCTCACACGTTAAATCCTGTTCCGCTTTTCGCAAGAGTAGGTCATTGTGTGCCGGTGGGAACAGATGACAGAATTTACAAAACTGCATACACACGGGGACTGGATGTAAAAAAGCACATAAGTGCTTATTCCATTATCCTCGATATAAAAGAATTTTTTAAAAATCAAGACAGCCACCCAGACAACCAGCCAGCCAGCCACCCAGACAACCATCCACCCAGCCAACCATCCATCCAGACAACCATCCATCCAGCCAACCATCCACCCAGACAACCATCCACCAGACAACCATCCACCAGACAACCACCAAGACAACCATCCACCAGCCAACCATCCACCCAGACAACCATCCAACCATCCAGCCAACCATCCACCCAGCCAACCATCCACCCAGACAACCATCCAACCACCCAGACAACCATCCAACCACCCAGACAACCATCCACCCAGACAACCATCCAACCACCCAGACAACCATCCAACCATCCACCCAGACAACCATCCAACCACCCAGACAACCATCCACCCAGACAACCATCCACCCAGACAACCATCCACCCACCCAGACAACCATCCACCCAGACAACCATCCAACCACACAGACAACCATCCAACCATCCAGCCAACCATCCACCCAGCCAACCATCCACCCAGACAACCAGCCACCCAGACAACCATCCACCCAGACAACCAACCATCCACCCAGCCAACCATCCACCCAGACAACCATCCACCCAGACAACCATCCAACCACCCAGACAACCATCCACCCA